>CM056586.1:42858178-43160678 GCA_029721435.1 Gymnothorax reevesii
AAACGCAAATCTTAGACTGACTAAAAAACAATATTAAGCAGTTGATATCATTATTGCAGGGTTAGGGTAGGCGTGTAGCGTTCTAGGTAGTGTGATTTTAAATCAGCCAAGATATATTTTTATTGTTTGAATAATAGCTAATGAAACTACACATTTCATAACCAAACCCGTGTTCATTTTGTTACAATTTTCGGAGTGAGTGATTGAGTGCTGAAGAAATTTATAATCTGCTTGGATTTGTAAGGGATGATCTTGGTCCTGATGACAGTGATGAGGAATCAGACTGTAAGGATTTGGCACATGAAACTCGGCTGATTAAGATGATTAAAGATGATTTATTTTCGGACTTACGAATTTCATTCTCTGAAGTCAATGCTTGTCACACAGTACATACACCATTTATGCACTGTATAACATCATACATAGACGAACATGAAAACAGCCGCTCCGCTGGATATCTCATTGATCAGCTAGATTGGCTTGTGGTGTTCAGCCATCTAGTTTCGACCAGTAGCCTCCTTCTCTGAAATTTATTCAGAAGGCTGTAGCCCACTTGGCCTCTAGGCCAGTCAGGCTTATGCTGTGGTTAGGTGCCTTCGTGTTGATCTGTCATGCGTCCGTCCGTGCGTCTGTAAACGTTTTGCCTTCTCAGCGCTCTTGCGCCTTCAATTCCTCAAAGATCCTTATCATCTTTTTTATACGTGTATATGGGACGAAAAATTGCCTCCTGTGCAAAACAGACCTGATTTATTCAGAACCTCTATCGTCATCTGGTGCTGAGGAGGGCTTATCTGTGTGAGCTACAGCGGCTTAAAGGGGAACTCCAGCCAATTTTAACACGTATTTTTGTTGTTTGTGGTGAAGGACTGTCAATAGCGAGACAAATGAAGAAATTTGGTTTTGCCTACACCAAGTTATGCTCCTGCTAGAATTCGCTCCAAAGCGGCTCAAACGGGGCAGGCTTTTAACGTGCTTTTAGCCTCTTAACACGATCAAGATGTCATTTCAAGTCCATAGCCATGTTAACCTAACCCTTCCAAGTGACCACAGTGAATTTGACTGCAGTAGCTGACCTAGAAATGCATAAAAGGTGTGCTAATTTACTCAGTGCACATACCTCTGTTTATTTTCTGTGTTCCGGTGAAGTCCACACTAGTCGATTGTCAAACTCGTATGATCCAATATTCCAAAATGTAATTTTTCAAGATCAAAGCAGGCCAGAAACTTAGAAATTAGATTGCTATACTCCAAACTCGTCTCACATCTCGCATGAAAAGCCCCATATGCACACATGTATGTTCCGAGGCTACCAAGGGAAATCATAAGAAGAAATCATGAAGACGTTACCTCCAATTTGTCTGCAGCTGGCCTTTTCGCTTTTGGAATGGCATTTACTTTCAGATGCTGGTGTTCTGACAAATTTTGCCACCGGTCAAAATATGCTACCTCGCGGTTCTGCGCTTGTGCAAACCTAAAATCTCGGGCTCTTGCCTCACTCATATCTTAAGAATCTTCGAAAATCATAAAAATAGATTTATTTTCAATGCGCATTTCGACCTGTAACTGTAAGCGTACATATATTTGCATGTACACGCTGGGGTTTCCTGAAAATGCAGAAATTAGGTGATTTTGGCATATATGGGCATATATTTTTTAACAAACTTATCCAACTCGTTATAAAATCTGCGTATTTATAATAAGCAAAATAATAACAAAGTTACTACTGTAATCTGATTCATATTGCAACATCAAGGTGAAAACAAAGACTTTACGATCGCTTTGCATTAAAATAGCATTTTTTGAGAAGGGAGCAAAATTTGATAGAATTTTCTTTTCGGTGAAGTCGTCCTCTTCAAAATGTTCACTGCAAACACGGTAATCTCTGACGTAATGTTCACAAAGATGTTTGCACATCAAGTTGAAGTGCAACCAGCCACAAATGCAAAGTCTCCCTGTTGCGGAGGGGCAAATGGTGAGAGCTCAAGCAGAAATACCTGTTCATTTTGTTGCCGCAATTTGGAAAAGCACAGAGTCCAACCATTTCCTCTGATATTCCTCTTGATCTAACTCCAAGCTCCGTCTGTCAGCTCTCCAATCCCCCCCCCCCCGAGATCATCCCCCGCCATATTGGCGCTCGGAAACTAGGTGAGCTTCTGACTAGCTCTGTGTTTAGTTCTTGCGGTTGGAATGATTACACTCTAGATTCAAATGATACGCAGAATAACCGTTATATCAACATGAAAATCCTTAACAAATAGATATTGATTTGGCTTGTTAACCATTTCAAGGCTGTCTACCTTTTGAAAATGTATACATCATGGGCATAAGGTAAAATATTGTTGCAGTTAAATTCAATTCATCATTTTATAAAGCCAAAACATGCTGAGCAGAAGAGTTCATTTGATCATCACATTGAAGTAAAAATAAATATGGCCTTGAAGGGTTAACAAGCTAAATCATGATCATTGTGATGAAATTCCACCCTGATATGATGAATAAGTAATTCTGTGTATCATTATTTGGTATTAGAGTGTGATTTTTTTTTAACCAGCTCATCAGAGTTGATCTACTTTCAGGTTATTTTTTAGGAAATGTGGGCTAAAGGGTCCATTTCTCAAAAAATGAGATCACACAGGAGGAGCTGAAAAGGCAAACTTTTTATTGGCCCTAAAGTTGGATAAGGTGAGTAAGATGATCATATTAAAAGTAAATTGTCTATCTCATGTGAAGACATGGTGAAATCATTGCATAAAATGAGGGTTCAGAAGGGTCCATTTGTTCTGTGACCATTTTTGGGACCCCCCATAACCCCACTAATGATCTGGTGTCCCCAAAAATGATCTGAGTTACAGTAATGCCATCATATTTGATGAAGATGTTGTCAAAAAGCCTTCAAACACACACATCTCAATAACCTAGACCTCTAATATCCCAAAAATTATTATCGCATGAAACATAATCCAGTTTTATAAGGTTAATATTGTATACAATGGAACAATATTAATATTAAAGTATCCCATTTGTAAGCATTGGTTCCAAGAAAGGAGGTAATCCATGACCTCTTATTTTTTTTTTGCCCTTTAGCTCATATTATAGGGAAGTGATGAATCTCTATATGGTTACAAATTAAGTTCAGGAAAAAGGTGGGCGTGGCACCCAAATTTCCCAGGGTCATAATGCTGAATTGACGATAAGTATGAAGCTGAAATTTGGGATTCCTTCATTTGAGGTTCAAAAACTAATTTTAGATTTTTTTTTTTCAGTGAAATCTGAGAGATGTCACTGGTTAGGGGTTAGGGTGTCTGAATTGGTATGGAATTAACCTAATGTCAGTGGACTATTGTAAGAGATGGTTATTCTCTGGGATTTTGATGAAGAAAGTGTAATATTGTTAGAGGTGGTACTGGTTATGCTGAGGGATTTTAATAAGGATGATGCACTATTTTATGAGCTACTTATGCTCTGGGTTTTTAAGAAAGATGGTTTTATATTGTAATAGATGACAATGTGCTGAGGTTGAATGAAAGATGGTGTGAAATTGCAAGAGATTGTTATACTCTGGGATTTAGATAAAGATGGTATGATATTGAGTGAAACGGACATTTCCATGGCTGTGATGAGATGGTGTAAGATCGTTTGAGATCGTGATGTGCAGTGCTGTAGATAACGGTGGTGTAAGATTTTGTTGTGCGGGGCTATAGATAAAGGTGGTGTGAGATAATTGTGACAGATTGTAATATGCAGGGGTGTAGGTAAAGGTGGTATAAGATTGTGAGAGATTGTGTTGTGCGGGGCTATAGATAAAGGTGGTGTAAGATTATGAGAAATTGTTTTGTTCAGGGCTATAGATAAAGGTGGTGTAAGCTTGTGAAAGATTGTAATGTGCAGGGCTGTAGGTAAAGGTGGTGTAAGATGGTAAGAGATTGTGATGTGCAGGGCTGTAGGTAAAGGTGGTGTAAGATTGTGAGAGATTGTAATGTGCAGGGCTTTAGGTAAAGGTGGTGTAAGATTGTGAGAGATTGTGATGTGCAGGGCTGTAGGTAAAGGTGGTGTAAGATAATGAGAGATTGTGATGTGCAGGGCTGTAGGTAAAGGTGGTGTAAGATAGTGAGAGATTGTGATGTGCAGGGCTGTAGGTAAAGGTGGTGTAAGATAGTGAGAGATTGTGATGTGCAGGGCTTTAGGTAAAGGTGGTGTAAGATTGTGAGAGATTGTGATGTGCAGGGCTGTAGGTAAAGGTGGTGTAAGATAGTGAGAGATTGTGATGTGCAGGGCTGTGGGTAAAGGTGGTGTAAGATAATGAGAGATTGTGATGTGCAGGGCTGTAGGTAAAGGTGGTGTAAGATAGTGAGAGATTGTGATGTGCAGGGCTGTGGGTAAAGGTGGTGTAAGATAGTGAGAGATTGTGATGTGCAGGGCTGTAGGTAAAGGTGGTGTAAGATTGTGAGAGATTGTAATGTGCAGGGCTGTAGGTGAAGGTGGTGTAAGATGGTGAGAGATTGTGTTGTGCGGGACTATAGATAAAGGTGTTGTAAGATTGTGAGAGATTGTAATGTGCAGGGCTGTTGGTAAAGGTGGTGCAAGATGGTGAGAGATTATGATGTGCAGGGCTGTAGGTAAAGGTGGTGTAAGATAGTGAGAGATTGTGATGTGCAGGGCTGTAGGTAAAGGCGGTATGAGATAATCAGAGATTGTGATGTGCAGGGCTTTTGATAAAGGTGGTGACACTGTAAAAGATTAAAATGCGGTGACATTCAGGCTTTGCATTTGGGCGTATTGATGAATCCAGGCCCAGGCTTTTGGCAGCAGAGGAGACCGCAGTCTCTGCATGATAAACAGTTTTACTGCCTGTGGACTGAAAAGCACAGCCCAGTGTGTGCTCTGCACATACCACTCAGCTCTCCCCATTTCATTTCATATCCATTGCGCACTTTCTTATGGGGATTAAATGTTGCTGTGATTCTGTAGGTGATGTGAGTATTTATGGATGTTTGTCCAGGGTCATTTGATTGTGGGGATGGAGGGATGATAGTTTTGTGTGACTGTGGCTAACTGGAGCCCATTTCTCATTTGTAAATATATACATGCATTAGTTAGTTAGTCAGTCAGTTGATTTATTTATTTTTTTTTTTTTTTTTTTTAAGCTTACCGGACCCGTGTGCCGATAAGCTATTGTCGCGGTGTGGCATCCGTCGTCCGGAACATTTATCTTTTTTTTTTTTTTTTTGTTGTCCTGATGAATTTTCATGTAAATTTGCCATAACATTCTGCTAGACCATATCTCCTGATGGTTTCTTTTTTTTTTTTCTCCCCAGATTTTTTTGATTGAATCATTTTTGTCCGTTTTATGGACCCTTGAAATTTAGGCCCCAATTTTAAAGTTAGGACTGAGGGGGAAAAAAAAAATAAAAATTCTCAAAAACTGCAGGATAAATTTTTTTCTATATTAGGCAATCGAATTACCTTGGTACTGTCAATGTGTTTGCTGTTTTAAATTTGACCGCAGATGACCTTGAGAAGTTGAACTTGGGGTCAGGCAAAATGTTAGTTTTCAAAGGCTCCTAGGCTTGAAAATATTGAAGATTGGGAACGTGTATTGAACACACATAGGAAGTTATGTTTGAACTTTCATTTTGTGGCCTTGAACTTGACCTTTGGTGACCTTCGAAGGTCAAACTTCATATAGTGATATTTCAATGATTTCTATACCCAAAACTCCTATGACTAAAACTTATATCATCAAAACCGTTACAGATATAGTGTAGGTTTGTATTGGAGATGTATAGGAAGTCGTATATGAATTTTAATTTGGTGACTTTCCTATGGACCTTTAAAGGTCAAACTTGACCCACTGAAAACTCACTGACTTCTATCACTAAATAGGACACAGATAGAGCCTAAGTTTGTAACACAGATTTAAAGGAAGTCACTCATGAACTTTCATTTGGTGATATTCAGCTTGACTGTTGGTGGCCTTTGAAGGTCAGACTTGACATAATACAATTACAATGACTGGTATTGCCAAAACGGTCACAGATGGAGTCTAGGTTTGTATTATAGACTTATAGGAAGTCATATATGCGCTTTCATTTTGTGACTTTCGTAGTGGCCTTCAAAGGTCAGATGTGATCTAGTGAAAATTCAATGACTTGTGTCACTAAAATAGTCACAGATGGAGCCAAAGTTTGTATGGGAGACATTAAGAAAGTCATATATGAAGTCCATTTGCTGACCTCAACTTGACCTCCTGTGACCTTTAAGTCCACAATTGACATTGAATTTTCAATGACTTGTAACTCCAAAACTACTTCAGAGTTTAGGATTGTATTACAGGAGGTCTTATAAATGTATGTGAACTTTTCTTTAGTGACCTTGACATTGACCTTCAATGATTCAAAGGATTAACGTCACATGAAATTTCCATAACTTGTATCCTCACAGTAAAATTGCTTGCCAGTAAGCTACAGGACCCTTGGTCCTATTTTTAGACTTTTGGCCCAGGCCCCGAGTAATAAGCTCTTTAAATACTATTTCTGGGAATTATTTTTTCAGGAAAATTCATGGAATACTTAACTCAAAATAATGTACACTAATAACATTAAATGATGCAAACTAACCTCCTTTTTTTGGCATTTTTCTTCCACAAACAATCTAAATGAACAAACACAAGTGGTGAGCTCTCGTGACTGGAACTAAAAACATCGAAAAAATAGAAAGTTCCGCCTGGTGAATGGAAATGAACACCTTCCACCTCAAAACAAAAGGCAAAAACTACGAGTAAAATGAATGCGTTATGTCAAAAACCTGACCCAAAACAATACATTTAAGTTTATTAATGTGTACATGGACTTGAAAAAGAAAAGGCAAAATGGACGACTACGTCATCATTTTCCTGATGGTAAAAATAGCGCGCGTTTCTGGAAAAAGAAAAAACATTTTCGAAAATATATTTGCATTATAAGATTATCGTTTAGGTTTTGTTAGTGATATTGCGGGGCACTTTTTGAAAACAACAACGTAAATGAGGAACGTATTTTAATTTTCAATTTGTTATAGAAATTGCATACGTGGACTTGAAAATGAAAACGCATTTGTGGAGGATTACATTTTCATTTTCGTTATGATAAAATAATGCGCTTCCATCAATAAAATGAAAACAAATTTCTGAGATTATATTTTCATTTTAGTATTGTTAGATATATGCTTCCATAGAAACATGCCACCATTGCTGACAGACGAATGGAGGGACAGGCGACGAAGGGATCACCATGATATAAGGGGTGGCGTTATAATGCAGAAAGAGAGAAAACCATTCTTGGAGACGAAAAAGTCCACTGGGATGAAAATTCCTATAGCCTGTGTTCCCTGCCCTTTTCTCTCACAGATGAGATCACCGCCAGTTTCCGCCGCTTTGGTCACCTGTTTGTGGACTGGCCTCACAAAGCAGAGAGCAAGAGCTACTTCCCTCCGAAAGGTAAGAGAGACTAATATGTATGAGAGCAAGGGAGACGGGTGTGTGTGATACAGATTGTGTGTGTGTGTGTGTGTGTGTGTGTGTGTGAGAGAGAGAGAGATGTGTGTATGTTTGTATACGTGGGGTTGTGTGTGTAAGAGCGCGTGAGAGATGGGTTAATAGCTGTGCAAAATGCTGGCAGATGTGTAAGAAACGGTCAGGTTTGCATGCTCAGCAAACGGTGTCCTCTGAAAGGTTACTGAAATGTTGCAGTGACATTATGAGAGTGTTTTGTGTTCGTGGTGGGTAATGTACCAGTGAAATGGAAAATGGTGGTAGGAAGTATTCTTACTATGTGGAAACTCCCGTTTTGTGTCGGGAAAGAAATGCCATGACAACGATGTGAGCCACGTGTGTTCCCTGGTTTCCCAGGTTACGCCTTCCTGCTGTTCCAGGACGAGTGTTCAGTCCAGGCGCTCATTGATGCCTGCATTGAGGAGGATGGGAAACTCTACCTGTGTGTGTCCAGCCCCACCATCAAGGACAAACCGGTGAGTTTAAGAACACAAAACTCACCTCTACCTGTGTGTGTCCAGCCCCACCATCAAAGATAAACCATTGAGTGTCCAATTAAAATACGAGGAACCTGTGGATGACCAATCAAAGTCCTGCATGTCCACTCGGAACAGTCCAACATCTAGGCTGCCGGAGACCAGAGTTGCTGGTTTTACCCTCTTCATTCCTTCCCACGCGACCTTTCCTAGCTCCAACCTCCACCCATGAGATGTAAAGAAGGTCAGCCTGGAAAGGATGCCAGCTGGAAGGAATCAAGGAAATGCAAATCAGGCAACGAGATGTTCTTGCTCTTTCAACCATTGTGTTAGAGCCACATCAGTCAGGCACAGCTGATGGGGAGAATGAGGATTCATCACGTGCTAAAAAAAAAAATTATTTTTTTTGGATGTTTGCTTGTTTCCTTTGTTGAGAATCCTACAGATGCCTCTTCGGTTCTGCAGCTTATAGCTCCTCGTAATACTTTGTATTTGGAGCGTCTTTAAAGACGTTGGGCCTTGATTGATGACTGAGTCATTTGAGGTATGAGGAATGGATGATAACGTAAAATAACTGTAGCACCTGGCCTGGGCATCATAACCGTATGCCTCTTCTCCCCTTCACCAGCCCCCCCAACACAACCACTGGGGCCCAACCCGGGGCCGAACTCACAAGCTGAGACGAGGCGATGTTTGTGTTGTGACATCTTTCTACAGCAAGTGTTGGTAGGATGGTAGAATGGATCACCAGAAAGCTGGCTTTAATGAGAAACGAACATTTTGGAGCATTTTTCGGTGTATTTAGGCCTCCATAGGCCTCAAGAAACGGCTCACATCACCCAGTTTATCAGACTTATTCGGTTCCCAGATAGCCATGTGCCAAAAATGAGAGAAATCCGTGAAATATTTCTTGCTGTCCTACAATGACTCCAAAATCTCAGCAGCTTAATGATAAGATAGAATAATAACATGGAGAATAAGACGCAGGATGAGCCAGTGCGCCTCGCTTCCTCAGGTCCAGATCCGGCCCTGGAACCTGAATGACAGTGACTTTGTAATGGACGGATCCCAGCCGCTCGACCCCAGAAAGACCATTTTTGTGGGAGGGGTTCCCCGCCCCCTACGCGCAGGTAAATAGGCTGTATGTGTGCAGGTGTGTGTTTGCGCACTATTATGCTGGTGTGTATCAGTGTGTGTGTATGGGGAGGGGGGGATTCCTACCTGTTGTCGTGACCAAATGAAATTCTAGATATCTTCATTGTTATGAGGACATGTTTAGGTCCCCTGAAGTGAATTGAGCTTTTGAAGGGTTTGGGGTTAAGGGTTAAGGGATAAGGCTGATGTTGGGGTTTGGCTTGTTGTGTTTACGGTTAAGGTCAGAGTAAGGAGTGAATCAATGTAAGTCGATGGGATGTCCTCACAAAACATGAAAACGCAAAACGCATGTATGCACTCTTGTGCTGGTGTGGTTTTGTGTCTGCATTTGTATGCATGTTTGCTTTGGTGTGTGTTCGAGCAAGGTTTTATGTGTGCATTCATTTATGCTCGTTTGTGTGTGCATTTCTGTATACCCATGTGTGTTGTGGAGTATAATGCTCTCACTGTGACAGTAATGGGAATGCACATTTCAGTCTGCAATAGGACTTAGTGTCAGGTTTCACAGAGGTTCATCCATCTCTGAGCTGTAGACTGCTTTAGTCATTAAGGGCTGGAGAGCCATATCACGGCCTGCAGCGTGATGTTTGGTTAATTGTGTTACGGGGGGGAGAGAGAGATTTAGACGTGTGTAAGCATCTCAATCAAAGAGGCATTCAAGTGTCACCCCCACCTTACACAGGCCTTGCTGCATTTGTTTTGACTTATCAGTGGGGAGTGATGTAACTGTGGGATAATTGATTTCATACAGCCCATTGTGGTTATGTGAACTGGCGGCCATTTTAGCTCTGGAGTTTCCTGTAGCATTGGACAGATTACTTGTGTGTGTGTGTCTGTGTGTCATCTGTGGACTTGGCATTTACCATAGTCAGAGTGATCTGGGAGCAGATGACCATTTTGGCTCAAGTCGTAGAGTGTTTTCATACGGTGTTGGGCTGAGTCTGTGTGTATATGTGTCTGTGAAGTGGCTCACTTGTTTCCCAAAGGTTTTGGCTGACTCTGTATGTCTGTGTTCATGTGCTTATGAAGAGGAGCAGAGCCATTTTGGCTGATTCCCTGTGTTTCTGTGCCTCTGAAGCGGAACAGCGCCATTTCGGCTCACTTGTTTCCTAAAGGTTTTGGCTGATCTTTGTTTTACCACGTTTGTGTGCCTCTGAAGTGCAGCAGAGCCATTTTGGCTTCAGTTTCGTAAAGGTTTCTTTCTGATTCCATGTGCGCTTGTGACTCTCTGCAGTGGAGCTGGCAATGATCATGGATCGGCTGTATGGGGGTGTGTGCTACGCTGGGATCGACACTGACCCGGAGCTGAAGTACCCAAAGGGGGCGGGGCGAGTAGCCTTCTCCAATCAGCAGAGCTACATCGCCGCCATCAGCGCACGATTCGTCCAGCTGCAGCACGGAGAGATTGATAAACGGGTGAGTGTATGTATGTGTCTGTGTTTGTGTGTGGGGGTATGATCATCACATACGAGCATGTGTAGGGTAGCTAATTGATTGAGCTCTGCAGGCTTGGGGGGTCATTTTCTGGTTCAGTGGGGGTTTAAAAGTCATTACTGTGTTCAACAGCGGAGTTTTCATGGAAATGGTAGGTTATTCTGATCAGGGCTGGGATCTTTTGAGCTCCATAGGTGTATCAGTCTGCACTCAATGCTGCTGTCTCAGGCAAAATATACCACCGTGTCAAACACTCAGCAGCTTGCGCAAACTTTCAGGTTACTCCTGATCATATTAATGCTCACAAGCCCCGTAAAGTGCCAGTATTTGTGTATGTTTATGCATGCATTGTTCACAGAAAATTTGTGCTCAGTTTGCACTTGTTGGCATTGTCTTTGCGTTGGTGAAGGTGTGTTATCTGCGTAAATTTTAGAGGGAAGGCACAAAAATGTTTTGGAATGTTTTCTGCTCAGGTAGACTCGCATTATATATGTGCATTTTGTTTCCATGTCTGTGTGGTTGTTTCTTTTTTTTTTTCCTCTCTCTCTCAAAGTGTAAATTTTGCAAGATCTCCAAATTGAAGTCTTTGAAATTAGTGGATTTTGGCATGTTTTCAGCGCGGTTGAAAGTGTGTAAAATGTGGAGATTTTTGGGATGTTCTTGGTATTGTTGGAGGGATGCAATTTGTGGTGATGTTCACAGGGTAGTTGGTGTATCAAATTAAGAGATTTCGGCATTTTCCCAGAGTAGACGAGCATGTGTAAAATCTCTGATTTTGCAGTTTTCTCAGTATTGTTGGAGGTGTGTAAAATTTGTAGATTTGGGCATGTTTTCAGTGTCATTGGAAGTGTCAGAATGCATAGATTTTGGTATATCCTCTGCTAGGTCATTCCATATGAAATCACCAGACCTCCCAGCACCACGGTCTCAGAATGACCAATATTTTGGAGCCTTTTGTGGCAGAATAAAATTGCAGTTGGTTTTACCTCAATAACTCACTCTGCTTGGTTTCTTATGGGGGTTTGAAACAGGGGACGTGTCCGCGTTACCCCTTTATGACTCATTTTTAAACATTTTTATCTGCCTCAAGGCTCGCGAAATCACAGTTCTGAGCGCCTTGGACAATTTTAGGTGTGAATTTCACAACTTTCCAATTACTAGTGGCCAAGTGCCATTTAGCCAAATAGCAGGATTTTGATCTGCTGCGGTCTAGTTTGGTTTGTGCAGGCATAAGCAATGACTTGACTCCCAATCATCAAACAGGTGAATAAAGGCATATATGCGTGCAGCTGGCACTGGGTCGTTCCATATCAAATCGCTCAAACAAAATCTAATTGTCACCCCACCTCCTCAGATTTGGCTCATATTTGGTTTCTAGGGTGTTTATTTGCTGGCAAAGCTGAAATTCTCAATATTAGCTCAATCCGACCAGAAGTTCCTGTGTTATGGCCCACCCAATTTGGCAAAAATCGGCCAAAACGGGGGTATCGGCCGATGTTTGACCACCCATATCTCAGCAACCGGTGGGGCTATCACAATAAAATTGGTATCTCTGGACTGGAAATTCACCAAGGAATCCATTGGAACGCGCATATTCGCGTCTTTACATTGACTTTGAATGTAATCTGCCATACGAAAAAGGTTCGCGTCCGGTGTGAAAGCATCTTGAAACAGGGCAATGGAGTCAGATTCCGAGGCACTGGTTAGTGAAAACTAACCAACAGTAATTGCATAATATTCAATTCTATATGTGGTATAAAATAAAATGCCCTTATAACGTCTGACAAACTACCATTAACGTTAGTAATTATAACATTTCAGCGCCTGTTTGTTTATTGTCAGATGCTGCGTGTTTCGGCAGAATTCATACATATTTTCTTGCAAAACTGCTGTCATAACATCATACCTCACCAGAATTGTCCCGGTAACGTCAGTCATTCAATCAAGAGCAGTTGCAGCTGCTTTGTTTGCAGGTTAACTTCGTTGAGTAGCTATCTGCTTCGTCTCTACCGCTCTGCCATAGAGGTGCTAATTCGCAAGCAGTGACTGCGGTAAGCAACTGGAAGGGGCACAGCAACGGATGACAGACAGGAAGCTCAGCAAATAATTTTATTCGGACAGAAGAAAATGATTGGTCATACTTTTATCAGAAATTATGAGAATTGAATATCGATGAGTTTCAACACCTGGTGGATTTCTTTTACATTTTAGTGTGTCATACGCTTATGAGGAGCATTTTAAGATTTCAAAAGAAAAGTGTAAAAATTCCAGAAAGGTATGAATAGCTTTAAGGTAACTTTTTTTTTAAAAAAAGGCTATGAATAAATCAATCCAAATAATTCAGTGGTCTTACTGAAAAATTCTGCAGGCTTAATGGTCTTTGTCACATTTCTATTTCACGGACTTTCATGGAAATACAATAATAATTAAAGCTGCAAGCAGCGTTGAAAGGGCCCTCGCCCCCCCTGTGCACATTGGGGTGGCAGCAAGATCTTGATGGCTGCAGGTGTCCATTCAGAGCCATTGGACACAGCTGGACCGCGTACAATGTGGTTTCCTGATGGGTGTGCAAAAATTTTCTGGAGGGCGCTATGATACCATTTTGACTTGCCTGTGCACAAAATCTACAACACAGTAATCGTAATACAGGGCTCCATGAGTGTTTCGATTTTTGTAAATTTTCCAGCATGTTTAGACTTTCAAAAGAGCAATTCTTTTATAAATATTATTGGGGGCGCTATAGAGCCATTATGGCCCATTTAGTGCCAATTCATGGATGTTTTGAAGAGAATAAGACAGGTCTAATTTTTGGATGGTTTTGCAAGTTTTGGAGCATTCTAAGGCCTTAAAACGTGTGTTCGTAAAATTTGGAAAAACGCAGGAAATAGCTCATAGCTCTCTTCCTGTTTGGCAAAAAAATTTCAAAAAATTAACAATTGTGGAGAATGACTAATGCAATGATCATACCAAATTTCATGAACTTTCAAGCACTTTTATCTGAACATGGCCATATCTAGAGGGCGCTGTGGAGCCACCTGGTACCTCTCGATATAAAATAAGCATATATCTATACTTGGGCGGACAATTTTATCAAGCTTGGAAAGTTTCAGGCAAATCCCACAAAGTATGTGGAATTGAAAGCAACTTCCTGTTTCATGGCAGGACATCAAAATTCGCCGTGACGCCACAGATGCATCGTTCGATGAAATCAAAAAAGCTTCACAATTTAACGTCAGCAAGGTTTTTAGATATTATATGCCAAATTTTAAGTTGATCAGATAAAATCTCTAGGAGGAGTTCGTTAAAGTACGACACCTGTGAATGGCAAAAAAAATTTTAAAAAGTTGCAATTTCAATTAAAAATGGCAGCCTTCCTGTTGGGTCTAGGTCATGGCACCAAGAGACTTTTTTGTAGGTCTCGGCATATTCCACATGTCTACCGAATTTCATACATGTGGGTTTATCGGGCTGCGAGGGCTGCTTATTTGAAATTTTCCAGGGGGCGCTATAATGCCATTTTTGCCACGCCTATTTGTAAATTTTTTATCAGTGTAATAGGAATGATGGTCTTTAAAATTGTACAAAATTTTGTGAGTTTTTGAGCATGCTGAAACCCTCAAAAGGGTAATTCTTTTAAAAATCGTATTGGGGGCGCTATAGAGCCATGATGCCTCATTTACTGCCAATTTTTGTTTCAAATTGAAGACAATGTGACAAATAAAATTTTAGCTAAGTTTTGCAAGTTTTCGAGTATGCTAAGGCCTTCAAATGTGTGTTCATAAAATTTGGAATAACGCAGGAAATGACTCATAGCTCACTTCCTGTTTGGCCAAAAAATTTCAAAAAAATCAGCACAGCCCAGAAAACCAAATGCAATGATCTGACCAAATTTCATGAACATTTAAGCACTTTTATATCAACATGGCCGTGTCAAGAGGGCGCTGTAGAGCCACCTGACCACACCCACTCCAATATCAACATATAGGTATATTTGGAATTAGACTATCATTAAGCCTGTAAAGTTTTATGTAAATCTCCCAAAGCATATGCTCATAAAAGCCACTTCCATTTTCATGGCGGAACATCGAAATTCGCCGCGACGCCACGGACACAAAGTTCGATGAATCCAAAAAAGCTTCGCAATTCAACATCGACGACGTCTTTCAATGTCATATGCCAAATTTTAAGTTGATCAGATAAAATCTCTAGGAGGAGTTCGTTAAAGTACGACACCTGTGAATGGCCAACAATCCAAAAAAGTTGCAATTTCAATTAAAAATGGTGGACTTCCTGTTGAGTGTAGGTCATGGCACCAAGAGAATTTTTTGTAGGTCTCGGCATATTCCACATGTCTACCGAATTTCATACATGTAGGTTTACCAGGCTGCGAGGGCTGCTTATTTAAAATTTTCCAGGGGGCGCTATAGTGACATTTTTGCCATGTATATATATAAATTTTTTGTCAGAGTAATACGAATGATGGTCTTTATACATTTACAAAATTTTGTGAGTTTTAGAACATGCTGAGACCCTCAAAATGGCAATTCTTTTAAAAATCTGATTGGGGGCGCTATAGAGCCATTGTGCCGAATTTAGTGTAAATTGAGATATAAAATTGAAGATAATAAAACAATTATAATTTGTGCAACTTTTTGCAAGATTTCGAGTATTCTAAAGCATCCAAACATGTGTTTATAAAATTTGGAAAAACGCAGGAAATGGCGCATAGCTCACTTCCTGTTTGGCCAAAAAATTTCAAAAAAATTAAAATAACTCGACATGAACAATGCAATGATCACACCAAATTTCATGAACATTCAAGCACTTTTATCTCAACATGGCCGTTTCAAGAGGGCGCTGTGGAGCCACCTGACCACGCCCAATCTAATATCAACATATAGGTCTACTTGGAAGTGGACTCCTATAAAGCCTGTAAAGTTTTGCGCAAATTTCACAAAACTTGTGCGTGTAAAACCAACTTCCTGTTTCATGGCGGAACATCGAAATTCGCCACAACGCCACGGATACAAAGTTCAATGAATCCAAAAAAGCTTCGCAATTTAACATCGACAAGGTCTTAAGATGTTAAATTCAAAATTTTAAGTTGATCGGATAAAATCTCTAGGAGGAGTTCGTTAAAGTACGAAGCCTGTAAATGGCAAAAAATTTAAAAAATTTGCAAATTCAATTAAAAATGGCGGACTTCCTGTTGAGTCTAGGTCATGGCACCTAGAGACTTTTTTTTAGGTCTTGGCATAGTACACATGTCCACCGAATTTTGTACATGTAGGTCAAACACGCTGCGAGGGCTGCTTCATTGAAATTTTCTAGGTGGCGCTGTAATGCAATTTTGCCACATCCATCTGTAAACTCTAAATCCTAGTTAAAAGTAAAACCTGCTTAATATGTTTGCAAAGTTTTGTGAGTTTTCAAGCATGCTGAGGCCCTCAAAAATGCAATTATGTATTAGGGGGCGCTATAGAGCTACCATATCACACCCAGTGCCAAATGAGATATCGAATCAAAGAACGTATTATTTTTAGTCTATGAGCCAAGTCTGGTGAGTTTTCGAGTATGATAAAACCCTCAAAAATGTGTTCGTAAAATCTAAAAAAACGCAGGAAATGGCTCATAGCTCACTTCCTGTGAGGCAAAAAAATTTCAAAAAAATTTACAAAAAAATTTATGATGACTACTATGACTATAAAAAATTTCGTGAGAATCCGAGCAAGTGCGTTCCAAAATGGGCGCGTGTTTGGTGGCGCTATAGAGCCACCGGGGCATGTCAATTCACAAAAATAATAATAATTTGCAATTTTCACCACGACTGACGTGTGGGCAAATTTTTGTGAGTTTTCGTGCATGGCAAAGCCCTCAAAAATGCGTTCTCGCAGCAGAATAAAAAGAAGAAGAAGAAGAATTAAAGCTGCAAGCAGCGTTGAAAGGGCCCTCGCCCCCTTTGTGCACGTTGGGGTGGCAGCAAGATCTTGATGGCAGCGGGTGTCCATTCAGAGCCATTGGACACAGCTGGACCGCGTACAATGTGGTTTCCTGATGGGAGTGCAAAAATTTTCTGGAAGGCGCTTTGATACCATTTTGACTTGCCTGTGCGCAAAATCTACAACACAGTTATCGTAATACGGGGCTCCATGAGTGTGTTGATTTTTGTAAATTTTCCAGCATGTTTAGACTTTCAAAAGAGCAATTCTTTTATAAATATTATTGGGGGCGCTATAGAGCCATTATGCCCCATTTAGTGCCAATTGATGGATGTATTGAAGAGAATAAGACGGTTCTAATTTTTGCATGGTTTTGCAAGTTTTGGAGCATTCTACGGCCTTAAAACGTGTGTTCGTAAAATTTGGAAAAACGCAAGAAATAGCTCATAGCTCACTTCCTGTTTGGCAAAAAAGTTTCAAAAAATTAACAATTGCAGGGAATGACTAACGCAATGATCACACCAAATTTCATGAACATTCAAGCACTTTTATCTGAACATGGCCATATCTAGAGGGCGCTGTGGAGCCACCTGGCACCTCACTATCTAAAATGAGCATAAATCTGAACTTGGGCGGACAATTTTATCAAGGTTGGAAAGTTTCAGGCAAATCCCACAAAGTATGTGGAAGTGAAAGTAACTTCCTGTTTCATGGCAGGACATCAAAATTCGCCGTGACGCCACGGATGCATCGTTCGATGAAATCAAAAAAGCTTCGCAATTTAACATTAGCAAGGTCTTTAGATATTATATGCCAAATTTTAAGTTGATCGGATAAAATCTCTAGGAGGAGTTCGTTAAAGTACGACACCTGTGAATGGCAAAAAATCCAAAAAATTTGCAATTTCAATTAAAAATGGGGGATTTCCTGTTGAGTCTAGGTCATGGCACCAAGAGACTTTTTTTTAGGTCTTGTCATATTTCACAACTCTACCGAATTTCATACATGTAGGTTTACCAGGCTGCGAGGGCTGCTTATTTGAAATTTTACAGGGGGCGCTATAATGAAATTTTTGCCATGCCAATATGGAAGCTTTTCATCAGAGTATTATGAATGAGGGTCTTTATATATTTACAAAATTTTGTGAGTTTTTGAACATGCTGAAACCCTCAAAAAGGCAATTCTTTTAAAAATCTGATTGGGGGCGCTCTTGAGCCATTATGCCGCATTAGGCTCCAGTTGATGGATAACAGTGAAGAGAATAAGACAATTATAATTTGTGCAAGGTTTGGCAAGCTTTGGAGTGTTTTAAGGCTTTCAAACGTGCGTTCGTAAAATTTGGAAAAACGCAGGAAATAGCTCATAACTCACTTCCTGTTTGGCCAAAAAATTTCAAAAAATTGTATATTGCCTGCAATGACAAATGCAATGATCACACCTAATTTCATGAACATTCAAGCACTTCTATTTTAACATGGACGTATCTAGAGGGCGCTGTGGAGCCACCTGGCGACTCCCGATCTAATATTAGCAAATATTTATACTAAGAGGGACAATTTATTCAAGCCTGTGAAGTTTTGCGCATATCTCACAAAGCATGTGCGCGTAAAACCAACTTCCTGTTTCATGGCGGAACATCGAAATTCGCCGCAACGCCACGGGTACAAAGTTCGATGAATCCAAAAAAGCTTCGCAATTTAACATCGACAAGGTCTTTAGATGTCATACGCGAAATTTTAAGTTGACACGATAAAATCTCTAGGAGGAGTTCGTTAAAGTTCGACGCCTGTGAATGGCAAAAAATTTTAAAAAGTTGCAAATTCAATTAAAAATGGCGGACTTCCTGTTGAGTCTAGGTCATGGCACCAAGAGACTTTTTTTTAGGTCTTGGCATAGTTCAGATGTCCACCGAATTTTGTACATGTAGGTTAAACACGCTGCGAGGGCTGCTTCATTGAAATTTTCTAGGTGGCGCTGTAATGCAATTTTGCCACATCTATCTGTAAACCCTATATTCCCGTAAATAGTATGACCAGCTTAATATGTTTCCAAAGTTTCGTGAGTTTTCGAGCTTGTTGAGGCTCTCAAAAATGCAATTATGTATTAGGGGGCGCTATAGAGCTACCATGTCACACCCAGTGCCAAATGAGATATCGAATCAAAGAACTTAATAGTTTTAGTCTATGAGCCAAGTTTGGTGAGTTTTCGAGTATGATAAGGCCCTCAAAAATGTGTTCGTAAAATCTGAAAAAACGCAGGAAATGGCTCATAGCTCACTTCCTGTGTGGCAAAAAAATTTTTAAAAAATTGACAAAAAAATTTATTATTACTACTATGACCCTTTTGAATTTCGTGAGAATCCGAGCAAGTGCGTTCCAAAATGGACGCGTGTTTGGTGGCGCTATAGAGCCACCGGGGCATGTCCAAGCACAAAAATAATAATACTTTGCAATTTTCACCATGACTGACGTGTCGGCAAATTTTTGTGAGTTTTCGTGCATGGCAAAGCCCTCAAAAATGCGTTCTCGCAGCAGAATAATAATAATAAGAAGAAGAAGAAGAAGAAGAAGAAGAAGAAGAAGAAGGAAGAAGAAGAATAATAAAAATCCCATCAAAAACAATAGGTTCCTCGCACCTTCGGTGCCAGGACCCGTTCCGGGCCCTGGCACCGGTCGGTGCTCGGGCCCTAATAATAAAAATCCCATCAAAAACAATAGGTTCCTCACACCTTCGGTGCCAGGACCCGTTCCGGGCCCTGGCACCGGTCGGTGCTCGGGCCCTAATAATAATAATAATAATAATAATAATAATAAGAAGAAGAAGAAGAAAATACCTCAGTAAAAATACATGACTTTATATATTTACAATGCTATGTTTTCAAATTATGACAGGATCATTGTATTTAATTTATTTCAGGACATCTTTAGTATAAATAGGATCCTTAATATAAATAGGATTATTTGTTTTCGGACATGAACTACCCCCCATCCCCCGGTCAGAGATGGACAAATGGACCAGGTTGCAATCCCAGTACACCCTTGGATGCCGCCACGACATGGTAAGGATTACACGCAGATTGGGAATTCAACTAAACACCATGATAAATAGTTAATGCTGGGCATTACAGACTTGTAACTTAATCAGTTACAAGTTACTTTTATTAAATGACCCCAGAGAAAATAATGAAGTGTGTTTCGCATTATTAATGAGTTAAGGCAGTTACAGGATATCTAAAAAGGGGTCCAGTCTTTAAAATACAGGGTACTGCAGTGTTAGGACAGAACTCATTTTCTACTGGTATTACTGTGTGAGGAATATGCATTTGTCTGGTTGTCTGGACATCCTAAAATAGATCCGGACTGCTTAAACTGCCAACGAGGTTGCTTGGTTGGACAAACAAAAAAATTCCAGCAGTTTTATTTGTTTGAATATTCCAAAAGTTTATATAGTCCCCATGCTTCGGACGACATTGGTCATGAGGCCTAATCTGTGTAAGTTTCACCATGGCAAGCCACGCAATTAAAAAATATGCGTTTTTTTTTTACATGAATAGCACACATAGAATACACGTAAACAACTCGTTAATGTCTTATTTACCTTTATTCTACGTGAATTCAATGCATGAGAAATAGATGCATTGTCAACGTAATGTTTACGTGCATTTGATATGTTGTCAATAGGTTGTTTACGTGTTGATGTCAGTTTCACGTGATTTTGAGCCATCTGACCACTTGACCAGTTTTTCCTAGTTGGTGGCATTGGCTGCTCAGAAAGAGGGTTAAACCACTTCTGTAAGCCGAGGGATTGCCTACCACTGTACGACTTGCTCAGCATCCTGTTGCTTCCTAGTTGCTTTTAATTTGCTTTGGGTTGCCTATGAAAATACAGTATTTATTTTGCAGTATGATTTCTCTGCAAAATTTGTGGTGAACAAATGCAATAGATGAGCACTATTTTTCTTAACTTTTGTTGCTCAAAAATAAAGGTTATAACCTTGGATGAGAATAGAATGAATCGCTTCGAGGTTACGTTCAGACAACCAACATAAATTGGATTTTATACGAGCCTTGTCACAGATTTTGCTGCAGAAGATAAGCAAGAGATCCGTCTGAACAGAACAGGTTTTTTTTTTTTTCTATTTTATTTTGAACTTAGTCTCTCATTGCATCTTCGGATTCTTTTTGCAAACTCTAGCCTTAAATGTTGGACCCATCAAAGTTTGGAGTCGTTTTGGCCGATTCAAGCATTGATTCTTGGTTGCAATGGAATTTTGCGAGTTATTGTCTACCTCGTAAGATGAAAATTTAAGTTCTTTTATTCTCACTGGTGTCATTTGGGTGAGTCATTGGTTATGGATCCACGTCATAAAATACCGGTATTTCGAAAACATTAACTTTTTGAGCATTTAACTTAATTTAAGGCTGTGAGCAGCTGGGGACTCCTTGCCAAAAATGTTAAAACCTAAGCAGACAGTTGTATGGAGATAAGGCACAGACATAATCTGGTGCACAGGAGGCATTACCCATTTTAAATCAATGTACAGTTTTCCAAAGACTTTCAGGATTAAAGTGAGAGCTTGTAAGTAGCTCAGATAGTTACTTGATCTGGCTTTCCTGACTCCCAATGGACACAACTCCTCCACCTTCAAAATTTTTATGAAAGCCTTTTACCTGAGAAGCAAGCATTCAGCCAATTAGTTAATAACCTTTTAGTAAACAGAACAACACAAAGAAAAGTAGCTTATTATTCATTTCTAGAACCACACACAGGGCCTATGCAACCCCAATTCCGAAATAGTTGGGACGAAGTGTAAATTGTGAATAAAATCAGAATGCAATGACTTTCAGATCACGTGAGCCAATGTGTTATTTACAATAGAACATAGATAACATTTCAAATGTTGAAACTGAGAGATTTTACATTTTTATCCACAAAATGAGCTAATTTCACATTTACTTACTGGTACAGGGACACAGGCAAAAAAGGGCTGCAAAAGCAATTGATATGCAAGAGAATCAGCTGAAAGAACATTTTGCAAGTAATTAATTTAACTGGCATCAGGTGTGGAACATGATGGCTATAAAAGGGATGTCTTAGAGAGGCTGAGTCTCTTAGAAGTAAAGATGGCCAGAGGCTCCCCAATCTGTGAAGGCTTGCATAGAAACATTATGGTATATTTTAAAAACAATGTTCCTCAACGTCAAATTGCAAAGGCTTTGAAGGTCGTATCATCAAAAGTGCATAACATCATCAAAAGACTCGGAGAAACTGGAATAATCTCTGTGCGGTCAAGGTCGAAGACCTTTACTGGATGCCCGTGATCTTCAGGCCCTCAGACGCCTCTGCATCATTCACCGGCCTGATTCTGTCATTGACATTACGAAATAGGCCCAGGAATACTTCAAGAATCCACTGTCTGGGCCGCCCCGGTGGCTCATCGGTCTAAGCGCGCGTACCATAAAGGCTGTGTCCTTCCCGCAGCGACCTGGGTTTGATTCCGGATTGGGTCATTTGCCGCATGTCTTCCCCCATTCTTCTCCCCAACCTTCCTGTCTCTCTACACTGTATAACTATCAAATAAAGGAAAAAATTCCCCAAAAAAAAAAATCTTAAAAAAAGAAACACTGTCTGTAAACACAGTCCGCTGTGCCATCCACAGATGCCACCTAAAACTCTATCTTGCAAAAAGGAAGCCATTTGTTGAGCAAGATCCAGAAGCACGGCCATGTTCTGTGGGCCAAGGCTCATTTAATATGGACTGTAGCAAAGTGTCCTGTGCTCTGACAAGTCCAAATTTGACATTCTTGTTGGAAATCATGGCCGTGCGTCGTGTCCTCCGGGCTAAAGAGGAGAAAGACCTCTCCTCCTGTTATCAGCATTCAGTTCAAAAACCAGCATTGCTCATGGTATGGGGCTGCATTAGTGCATATAGTGTTGGACACTTAAATGTTTTAAAAAGCACCATGAATGCTGAATGGTATATAAAGTTTTTAGAGCAACATATGCTCCCCTCCAGATGATATATATTCCAGGGAAGTTCTGTGTATTTCAGCAGGACAATGCAAAACCACATACTGCAGCTATTACAACAGCATGGCTTCGTAGTAGAAGAGTCCGGGTGCTGAACTGGCCTGCCTGCAGTCCTGGTGCATAACTAAACAAAAAGTCTGTCAAAGGAGACCCAAAACTCTCCAGCAGCTGGAAGTCTGTATTAAACAAAAGTGGGATCAAATTCCAATGGCTGAACTCAAGAAACCTGTCTGCTCAATGCCCAGACGCCTCCAATCTGTGCTCAAAAGAAGAGGGGATGGTTCCATGGTAAACAGGCCCCTGTTCCAACTTTTTTGAGACCTATAGTGGCCATCAAATTAGAAATGAGCTCATTTGTGGATAAAATTGTAAAATTTCTCTGTTTCAACATTTGCCATGTAATCTCTGTTCTATTGTGAATAAAATACTGGCTGGTGTGATTTGAAAGTCATTGCGTTTTGATTTTATTCACAATTTACACTTTATCCCAACTATTTTGGAATTGGGGTTGTAAATGGCTAATTATTTCGAGCACTTGCCCACTATGGGATGGATCTGTATGTAGTGGGGAGAGAATAGTCTCGTGTAATTCCATCGCGCAATTCGCTATGCCAGTCAAAACTCTTGCTCTTGAGTAAAGAATTCACAGCCGTCAGTCTACGGACAGTGGATTGTTATTGGATGAAACTAGCTTTTTTCAGCATGGGAAATTAGATGTACTGTAATACGTAACTGGAGATATTAGATATAACATTGTGGATTCATTATGGGAAATTTCCATAAAGACATCTGAGTTTAAGGTTGGAATACGAAGCTTCTGAAAGGGATCAAAGTTTGGAGTCGTTTTGGCCGATTCAAGCATTGATTCTTGGTTGCAATGGAATTTTGCGAGTTATTGTCTACCTCGTAAGATGAAAATTTAAGTTCTTTTATTCTCACTGGTGTCATTTGGGTGAGTCATTGGTTATGGATCCACGTCATAAAATACCGGTATTTCGAAAACATTAACTTTTTGAGCATTTAACTTAATTTAAGGCTGTGAGCAGCTGGGGACTCCTTGCCAAAAATGTTAAAACCTAAGCAGACAGTTGTATGGAGATAAGGCACAGACATAATCTGGTGCACAGGAGGCATTACCCATTTTAAATCAATGTACAGTTTTCCAAAGACTTTCAGGATTAAAGTGAGAGCTTGTAAGTAGCTCAGATAGTTACTTGATCTGGCTTTCCTGACTCCCAATGGACACAACTCCTCCACCTTCAAAATTTTTATGAAAGCCTTTTACCTGAGAAGCAAGCATTCAGCCAATTAGTTAATAACCTTTTAGTAAACAGAACAACACAAAGAAAAGTAGCTTATTATTCATTTCTAGAACCACACACAGGGCCTATGCAACCCCAATTCCGAAATAGTTGGGACGAAGTGTAAATTGTGAATAAAATCAGAATGCAATGACTTTCAGATCACGTGAGCCAATGTGTTATTTACAATAGAACATAGATAACATTTCAAATGTTGAAACTGAGAGATTTTACATTTTTATCCACAAAATGAGCTAATTTCACATTTACTTACTGGTACAGGGACACAGGCAAAAAAGGGCTGCAAAAGCAATTGATATGCAAGAGAATCAGCTGAAAGAACATTTTGCAAGTAATTAATTTAACTGGCATCAGGTGTGGAACATGATGGCTATAAAAGGGATGTCTTAGAGAGGCTGAGTCTCTTAGAAGTAAAGATGGCCAGAGGCTCCCCAATCTGTGAAGGCTTGCATAGAAACATTATGGTATATTTTAAAAACAATGTTCCTCAACGTCAAATTGCAAAGGCTTTGAAGGTCGTATCATCAAAAGTGCATAACATCATCAAAAGACTCGGAGAAACTGGAATAATCTCTGTGCGGTCAAGGTCGAAGACCTTTACTGGATGCCCGTGATCTTCAGGCCCTCAGACGCCTCTGCATCATTCACCGGCCTGATTCTGTCATTGACATTACGAAATAGGCCCAGGAATACTTCAAGAATCCACTGTCTGGGCCGCCCCGGTGGCTCATCGGTCTAAGCGCGCGTACCATAAAGGCTGTGTCCTTCCCGCAGCGACCTGGGTTTGATTCCGGATTGGGTCATTTGCCGCATGTCTTCCCCCATTCTTCTCCCCAACCTTCCTGTCTCTCTACACTGTATAACTATCAAATAAAGGAAAAAATTCCCCAAAAAAAAAAATCTTAAAAAAAGAAACACTGTCTGTAAACACAGTCCGCTGTGCCATCCACAGATGCCACCTAAAACTCTATCTTGCAAAAAGGAAGCCATTTGTTGAGCAAGATCCAGAAGCACGGCCATGTTCTGTGGGCCAAGGCTCATTTAATATGGACTGTAGCAAAGTGTCCTGTGCTCTGACAAGTCCAAATTTGACATTCTTGTTGGAAATCATGGCCGTGCGTCGTGTCCTCCGGGCTAAAGAGGAGAAAGACCTCTCCTCCTGTTATCAGCATTCAGTTCAAAAACCAGCATTGCTCATGGTATGGGGCTGCATTAGTGCATATAGTGTGGGACACTTAAATGTTTTAAAAAGCACTATGAATGCTGAATGGTATATAAAGTTTTTAGAGCAACATATGCTCCCCTCCAGATGATATATATTCCAGGGAAGGCCTTGTGTATTTCAGCAGGACAATGCAAAACCACATACTGCAGCTATTACAACAGCATGGCTTCGTAGTAGAAGAGTCCGTGTGCTGAACTGGCCTGCCTGCAGTCCTGGTGCATAACTAAACAAAAAGTCTGTCAAAGGAGACCCAAAACTCTCCAGCAGCTGGAAGTCTGTATTAAACAAAAGTGGGATCAAATTCCAATGGCTGAACTCTGTCTGCTCAATGCCCAGACGCCTCCAATCTGTGCTCAAAAGAAGAGGGGATGGTACCATGGTAAACAGGCCCCTGTTCCAACTTTTTTGAGACCTATAGTGGCCATCAAATTAGAAATGAGCTCATTTGTGGATAAAATTGTAAAATTTCTCAGTTTCAACATTTGCTATGTAATCTCTGTTCTATTGTGAATAAAATACTGGCTGGTGTGATTTGAAAGTCATTGCGTTTTGATTTTAGTCACAATTTACTCTTTATCCCAACTATTTTGGAATTGGGGTTGTAAATGGCTAATTATTTCGAGCACTTGCCCACTATGGGATGGATCTGTATGTAGTGGGGAGAGAATAGTCTCGTGTAATTCCATCGCGCAATTCGCTATGCCAGTCAAAACGGCCTCTAATTGCTCTTGAGTAAAGAATTCACAGCCGTCAGTCTACGGACAGTGGATTGTTATTGGATGAAACTAGCTTTTTTCAGCATGGGAAATTAGATGTACTGTAATACGTAACTGGAGATATTAGATATAAAATTGTGGATTCATTATGGGAAATTTCCATAAAGACATCTGAGTTTAAGGTTGGAATACGAAGCTTCTGAAAGGGATATGAACGCATCGGTGCTATCGTTGAAACGGGGCAACACTTGCCTCTTAGGCAAAAAGTAAGCAATTTGCATGTAGCATCCCAGGGATTTTGAATATTTATTAGAGGCCAAAGGTTAGCTTCTATGTCTTGAATGACATGGTCAATCCTAGGTGTACTTTTCAAAGTATTGTCTAGCTAGCTTATGCAAATTTTTGCCGCATTAAATTACCCACGAAAATAATGGTTTTGGGATTCGGTCATGGTACAGTAGCTTCCGGAACAGAGTCGGTCAAAAAAGTTTATAATTAAATGCAATGAAATTTCACTGAATTTAAACTGAAATATTCAAGATCATGTCTATTTAGTTTTTAAGAGCCATTCCACAAGAGATTGACATTTGGTGTGCAGTTCACCCCCTGGAATTGAATGAAACGTGGCACATGGGTAGATACGGGTGTCTCACGGAAAAAAGACAAATTTTTAGGTCCATATCTTACTTTTCCTGCCGGTAGCGCCACTTGGAAGCCATTAAAGTGGCTTAGTTTTGCTGTCAACACCACATTTTACATCTAAGACTTGAAGTGTCAAAGGTCATGATAAAAGTATAACATATTTGGTACTGTGTGCGCTTAAAGGGGAACTCCGGTCGATTTCAACATGTATCTTTGTTTGTGGTGAAGGAGTACTGTCAATAGCGAGACAAACGATGAAATTGGTTTAGTCTAAACCGAGTTAAGTTCCTGCTAGAGTTCGCTCCTAAGCGGCTCAAACGGGGCAGGCTTTTAACGTGCTTTTAGCCTCTGAACACGATCGAGATGTCATTTCAAGTCCATAGCCATGTTAACCTAACCCTTCCAAGTGACCACAGTGAATTTGACTGCAGTAGCTGACCTAGAAATGCATAAAAGTTGTGCTAGTTCACTCAGTGCACATACCTCTGTTTAGTTTCTGTGTTCCGGTGAAGTCCACACTTGTCGATTGTCAAACTCGTATAATCCAATTTTCCAAAATGTAATTATTCCACTAATATGGTTACGAACTGCTGTGGTTATGCCCATTGTAATGACTATGTCGCAACTATGTAATAGATAATAGATAAAACACTATGAAAACAAACATATACATCCAACTGTTTGTTGAAATGGAGAATGTGTGCAGATCTTTAAAATTCAAAGATTAAACTAAAAAGGCAGTTTTTAGCTACTCTATATTAAAGTAGTTCCGGGGAGTACCCCCCCACAAAAGGACGGAAACAGCATTTGGGAAGAAAATAACTGATGCGGACAATGCGGATTTTTACTTAGCTACAATAAGGCAGCTTCCATGCCATATGGTTGTTCATGAAAGGCAGCGTGTTTTGGCCAAAAAAAGTTTGTTTATATTAATGGAAACCATCATAACAAGATACTGATCCTAGAAAGCAAACACCTGGACCCTGGTTTTCTCAGCGCGGTGGAGCCCCGCGAGCACCGCGGCTGGCTAGAACCCTGTGTCATGATTTGTGAGGTGTGCGTGTTGTTTGGAATTTTCTTTGCGGCTCTCGTCCAGGGACGATATTGTATTCCTGGACTATCGAATTCTATACCCAGCTGGCTGATTGAGCTGAGGCGGCGCTTTCCCAGACTCTATATAAGCAGGAAGTCCGGCACGCCCCCTTCGCTAGAGTGTCTTTTTTTAGCTTCGCACTATAGCCGAAGACATCTAGTGTCAGGTTTTGTATGACTTTCTATCTTCTAATTATTGGAGTTTCTTCTCCCTTTTTATATCTCGCTTTGCTTCCATGGTTCGGACTATTATACGTCTGTTGGAAGTGCGAGTACTTTCATTTGGTCTATATTATTCTCTGTGTTTGTACTGTGTCCGTGCTCCACTCTTTCTCTCTGGTCGTTGCACTTGGCCTCTGTATTCTACCGGCCATTACACCCTGTGACTGTGTGTGGATCAAATGACGCTATTTAATGAGGGTTTTTTTTCATGTGTGCGTTTCATCGTTGATGAGATGAAACAAAAACATCAGAATCTGAATCAGATTCAGATACAGTGAGGAATATTCCAGCCAGAGAGTGCAATAGAGCCTTTGTGCAGGTGGGGTAGATAATTAGTCAAATGTTAAGAGTTATGACTCCACAGAGCACTACACACCGCTGTATTGTGATGTTCTACTTCAAAAGAGTCTGGATTGGTGCACACATTGGCACGCATTGTTGATTGGCAGGAGGCTAGTTTGCTCATGCATTGAGTAACGTTAAACCTTGTAAAAAGAAGAAAAAATCTGATATGGAGAATTGGATAGATACATAAATACTTTATCCCCTAAGGGGAAATTATTGAAAAAAAAGAGGAATGATGCATGAATTTGGTTGTCAATTAAAAATGGATAAACATGAAGATTTTTCAATAAACATTTTTCATGTGATGGTATCGAGTTTTTTTAAAACACTGATACAAATTACAAACAAATACTATGAAAGTAGAAATGTTGCAAAATGGTGTCTGGTAAAAAAAATTGATTGGCTGTTAGAATTTAGAATCCACCTGCCACAGTGGCTGGTGGAAGAAGAAATTAATTTCCAACACTGGTGTGCAGATTTATGCATGTTATTAGCATAGTTGGTGTGTAAAATGTGTGGATTTTGTGGCTCTCTGGCAGGTGGAAGTGAAGCCATACGTCCTGGACGATCAGCTGTGTGATGAGTGTCAGGGGACTCGCTGCGGGGGGAAGTTCGCTCCCTTCTTCTGCGCCAACGTCACCTGCCTTCAGTACTACTGTGAATACTGTTGGGCTGCCATTCACTCCCGCGCCGGCCGCGAGTTCCACAAGCCGCTGGTAAAGGAGGGGGGCGACCGGCCGCGCCATATCTCCTTTCGCTGGAACTGAGCATGTGTGGAGCCTGGCACTGCCCACCTCTCTTTCTGCTGGAACTGAGCGCGTGCACAGAGCTTTTGCCCCACCCACCTCTGTTTCCAGTGGAACTGAGCTTGTGGGTGGAGCTTTGCCCCGCCCACCTCTCTTTCCACCAAAACTGAGTGTGTGTGCAGAGCCAAGCCCTGCAGCAGATAAATGCACTTTTCTGTTGCCGATTCCTTTTAATTTAGGCTTCTAAAGATCCTTAATATATAATTTTTTAATTTAAAAATATAAGTAGCAGAATATGTGTCTCAGAAAAAAAAGTCCTGTTTTATTTTGACCTATTGTCTTCATTTATTTTGTATTGGTGCACATAGAAACTCTGAATGCATTGGTAAATGAATACAGCTATTTAGACACCTGTAAATTTGGCTTTAATTGGCTCAACTTTTGAACACCTCTTTAAAAGCACTAAAATCAGTGCTTGTGGCTGTGGAACTGGCTTGTTGCGATGATAGGCACTGGAGAAGAGTACACTTATGTTTTGGAGCATGCAGAGTTGGAGTTGTTACGTCCCAACAGTTAACCAAAGCTTGGTGTTAATTGGTGTGTTGAAGCCCCTCTGTGCAGCCATAAATCCTCTTGTTTAATCCCTCCTAACTATCAGACTAACTGGACAAAATTGGTATCTTCCTGGCTGTTTGTGACAGATATCCATCTCCCTCATGCTAACCTAATACCTCAAGCTTTGCTGCTAATATTTAGAGTCGGGTGTAGAAAATAAGCTCCCTCCCTCCTCAATGCATGTGAAAATCACAAAGGGAAAAGGTGCTGAACAGCTGTGTGTGCGCTTATATGTGTGTGTTTAACCGGATCTCAGTTAGACTGCTTCCCGACGAGAGAACGGGTTATTTCATTGGCATGCTCCCCAATGAGATGGCAAGTCTGTTTCAGACTGCAAGCCAATGAGAGAGTTGGTCTGTTCTGGACTGTTAGCCAATTAGAGTATGAATCGTTTATTGGCTTGTGTTCCAGTTTGAGAGCAGGTCTTTTTCAGGCTGCCAGCCAATGAGAGAGCCGGTTTTCTTACCAGGCTGCTTGCCAATTAGAGATCAGAAATTCATATAAATTCTGGAAATTTCGTAGGCTTTTCTTATGACCCGATTCAGATGGGAAATGTATTGGGTGGAAAATGAGTGCGTTCGGCTACATGCTTGTGATGGTGCATATTTTATCTTGCGCACCTGTGGGATAGCATGCGCTACGGCATTCAGGCTACTTGCCCTTATCCTGTATGCAGTAGAGAAGACTCAGATGCGGAACCACCGCCAAAGACGGCCACGCGGCGGGCGATGACTGCTCGTTCTGTTCTCCTAGTTTCGCTCCTACTCGCGGGACGATGAGTTGGGTAAACCAAAGACAGGGCTCTTAACATCACTGGAGTCATAGAGGGGTCGTTGAACAGTCGTTAGGATTACCACCGAGGGCTAGCAACACGAATACAGATTGAGGCATTTCGTTTCCAAAGGGACTACCGGAGATGCGCGTTAGCACGTTGGCCAACATGACTCAGCAGAAAAAAACTGAGAGGAGCAGGTGGAACTTTAGGTAATCACAACTGCATCCTGGGTTTTGCTAGCTTGTCAGGGATTTAGTGCTGAAATGTAACTTCTTACACTAGTGAGAATTTGACCTTTGTGTTGGCGCGACGGTGTCTCCCTGTGCCGGCGTTACCGTGACTTCAGTTAGTGGGGCGTCGTGATGAAGCATATTATAACTCTTTTTGAAGAATTTGCTGTTTAAAAGAGATAAAAATGATTGTTTTATACGTGGCCAGCTGGTTTTTGGTACAGTGTTTTCTAGCTGAATTATTTTTGTCATGCACATATAAACATTTATTATGCACTACTTTTCTATATCTTTCTTTCCAGCTGTCATTTTAGGCACATTTTTCATGAATGGGAAGAGACTCTCTTTTGCAATACCTCAATTTTTCACCTTGTGAAAAGTAGCTTTTGTACTTTTGTTACTGAGAGATCTGCATATATGGTGAAGTTCATTTAAAAGAAAAAAGATGAAATGATTTTAATATATATATATATATTATTTTCAATTCTGTTTTTATACATGTCTGTGCTGAGGGGACGTTTTTAACTGTTTAAGCGTGCACTGCTAGTGTTGTGACAAAATTCTGCGGAGGAAAGATCAAAGTGTATTGCAAAAGGTTGTATCTTTTATACTAGATGTTTGCTTACCTGGGGGAAAAAAATTGGGGTTATAAATAGCATGACAAGGGGTGAGCTGTAACACTACAGTTAGCATTTTAAACACACATTCAGCACCTGTCTATTTCAGGATGAAACAAGCCTCCCTAACCCTCACTAGCAGAACTATAACTATACTATGGATAGTACTGATTTGGCTCATGTTCAGCTGTATTTCACGTCACAAGAATGGATGTTTGGTGTTAATTATTTTGCCCTATATATATATATATATATATATATATATATATATATATATCTTGGGCTGCCGGCTAGGTCCTTCAGTAATCTTTAGTATGCATGACACAAAATAAGTACAGGAACTAGCTTTTGAAATTAACTGTTGTGATTGTCCTCTAGGTGTTTCAGAATTTTACTTTATCTAATCCCTCCTTCCTTGCCCTGCCCCCAATGCCCCCTCCACCCACACACTTGACATGTGTTGACCCTTTCTGCCTTTCCCATACACAGACCTCTGCAGTGTGCACACAAAACTCTAAATCTATTTTGCCGTACAGGACTTCTTCTAGGACTTCTTTGGAAAGACTTGATCACCCCCCTTTGATGAAGGGGAACTCTTAAGACTTGAATGTGGTAAAATGTCACAAGTTAACTTCGAGTTATTATGTGCAATACTTTTTTTGAGATCTTTTCAGATATGGAATCTTTGCTATGAATTCTTTAATGCCATTTTTAATTGCCGACATTTAAAAGAAGACATTGATATGTTTTCCACAGTCATTTTCTACGGTTACTCTAGCCCTTTACATGCTGGTGTTTGTAAAAAATGAAAAGGAAAGAAATCGAACTATTTGTACTAATATAAATGATTGAAGTTATTTTTAAAACTGTGTTGTGCTCATTTGCTTATTTTATTTCAAGCTACTGTGATTGACAGCATTGTAATTATTAGGTCAAAATGTAATTAGCAGTTTATTGGTATATTTTTAATTGGAATGTAATTCATTTTTATAATTTTGATCAGATTTTTGTTATATTTTTGAGGTGAAGCTTTTAATATGTTAAAGTGTCTAGTTTTTACTAATTGCTATATTGTGCTCCACAATATATGGTTCACACTTTCAGAAGGAAAAATACTTAAATATGTCTGTTAATGATGTTACTTAATGGCAAAAATTTCAATAGTTTTTAACTGTGTATGGGAAGGTTGTTGTATTTATTAATAGCATTTTTTTACTTAAGGTTTCAACCTTAATTTTTATTATGTCATTTGTCATTTATAAGTTCCTATTTTTGTATTTTTCTTTAAATTAAGTTATGTAATACAGATGTCCATATTTATAGTTGGTCTGTAGTGTAGTGAAAAAAAAAGAAATTAATCTGATGTTATTTGTTTGCAGCCAACTATTTATAACAGTATGCATCATTTTTGAATATTTGTAATGTGAAATGTTGAATGAATTAAACTGTGAGAAGCATATGTATGACTTTGTGTGTGCATATGTGTGCCTGCGTGTTTGTTTCACAAGCTACTGTTTTACGAAAGTGATGTCACCTTGTGGTAACCATGGTAACGTGACTAGAGTTTGTGTTCACTGTAATGCTCATTCAGTTGATTTTGGACGTCTGAAGGAGGACTGTGTATTAATTGTCAGATCTCTTAACCCCTTTGCGCAGAAGCCAAATCTGGCTATTTATGCGTTACCTTATTAAAGGCTAAATAATTGTGTGCTTGCGGCAAGTAGAGGCCGAAGGCCATAGGCAAGTAACACACTGTTCCTCTCAAGTCTGTTTGTTTATTATTTTTCTATTTCCATATAGATTTTTGTCCTGTATCAACTGGCCGAGTGTTCGCGATAGAGAGGCGATTCAACTGCGGAAACGTCCGGCCTCACCGGTTCTCTGGGCCTTGTATAAACAGTCACAAAGCCCCTTTTCATTCTTTCACAATCCTGTTTTTCCATCCCTTTTTTTCCCCATCCAAGTCAATGGACGGAATGTTCGCGCATAGTAGGATTTTTTTTTTTTTTAATTTTGCATCTCCGATCCCACCCGAATCTGGAATGCCCAATTGGTGAACTATGTACAAATCTTGCTCGTATGCGACCCCTTGCTGCCTACTCAGGAGAATGAAGACCGGTCACAGCTCTCCTCCGAAGCATGTGCCTGTCAACCACTGCTTCTTATTCACTCATTGGTTGAATCTTCGCAAGTTCAGAATGAGGGCAGAGGACACCCGGACATGAAAAGACTGACGAGCGCCCGTCTGGCCAACAGGAGGCGCTTGAGCAACGAACAAAGCTATTTATTAATTTCCTTTACCCGGCAGTCCCTTCCCAATTTGAAACCCTGTAGCGTGAAGGCCAATTGTGCGCTACTCTGGGAAAGCTGCTGACCAGTGCCAGTTGGTATAACCAGGGCTCGAACCCGCAACATGATAGTCTCTTCTGTACTGCAACGCAGTGCCTTAACTGAGTGAGCTATCCGGCAGCTACACTAGGATTTTTAAAACGCACCTCCCACTACAATTTCCAATGGTCACACACAAATTCTACATCAAAACATAGGGAAATTTGTGCAGGCCAGAAAAATGTCACTTTGGAAGAAAATAAAAGGTTGAGACTCTAGGCGCCCCTAAGCGACAGGAACGCCGACTAACTGCCCCATAGACAGCCATTATTACGGGAGCTGAAAAGTTTGGGAAGAAACTGCCATCCGGACCACATACTTCACACTAAAAGAAAAAAACATACACGAGGAAGCTCAGCAGAGTCTCCACTCGCTCACACCGTTTTTGTTTTCACCATAGGACCTACGGTCTGCCAGACAATGGCAGTAGTTCGGACAGTGTCACTGAAGATTTTTTTTCCTCACTTTCTGTCTCACAGCACCTGTGAGATCACCACGGTAAGCACACAGGGGTGCTGCTATCTCCATAGACACGCACGTACATAGAGGAGCTGCAGTGTCAGACTCACGCACACACACACACACACACACTTCTGTCTGTGTTTCTCACTGGTACAAATAGTGTCAGCAATTAAACTGGCTGGTATAGACTATAGATATATATGTATATATATATCAATATGGCGACCGGGTGCTTCACTTTGCTGATGTCGTCATATTTACATTATCCAATCTAGTGTTCTAAATATATATATATATCTATGGTATAGGCAAATTTCAGTGCGAAGCACTGAGAAATTTGTCCTTTAAACAATGTCAGATGATACCTGCGTCTGTGTGTGTGTGTGTGTGAGAGAGAGAGAGACAGACCGACAGACAGACTACCTACCTACACTCTGCCAGACTGCCATCCTAGTGTGTGTGTGTGTGTGTGTGTGAGAGAGAGAGAGAGAGAGAGAGAGAGACATTTCTTTTAACTTTAGCATCAACATTTTAGCAAGCACACTTAAGGATTGTCCTGACAGAACGCAGTTCTAGTTCAAGATTGCAGCTTCACAGACAGGAAAGGAATGGCTCAACTGAGTCAGGCAACTTAAAGCATTTACAATTCCCTCGTATTTCAGTTTATTTTCATGATTTTGGTAGAAAAAAAGGGCAGCAAACACAAAAAATCTTCATGAAAATTCAGCATTGAAATTGAAAAAAAATAATAATACTCAAAATTGAAAAAGTGCTGGGGCTTAAAACTTTACATTTCTGGGATCATAAACTCTTGGCCACAAGTGCAAGTCATCTGAACATTGAATTCTAAATTACCTGCTCTCTAGGACCAAAATAGAGCAACCTGGATACCTGTCATAAGATCCCTCAAAATGGCTTTGAAATCATAAAATAATCATATATTTAACACAAATCAACTTTTGACGCATGAAATTCATCATGATGTAATGATTTTCTCATTGAATTTAGCATGAGTTTATCAATATTAGTGCAGTTGGACATCGATGGTCACCAGTTACCTCTCCAGACACAAAGCATGCCTTTTCTGTATGATGAAGTTTAGAATTTTGTCAATTTTTCTTCAGAGTCCCACTAACCAGCACACGTACTCATTGAAGGAACTGCTTATTTAACGGTAAGAACATTCACCCTTAAACGAAAAGCTAGTAGTTCCCACTTCCAATCTCGCGACCTTATATAAACACTTGGCATGCCTTGTTAGGAACAAGTATAATAACTCCATAATTTCTGAAATATGCCTTATTTTAACAGAATAGACATTCGATTATCAGGAATTATAATAATAATTTTCTACCCCAAATTGAACAGAATGATGCGATGAACGTATCAGGGGGTCTACCGAAGTGCATTTTGAAGAAACCACAACCTCGGTATTCGATTTAGTTGAACACAGTATAAATCCTAAAATAAAAAGCAAATTGAGCAGAATACAAACAGAGTAGAAGTATGACCTTTCTTCATTGAATCCCTCCTCCAGACACAGATGTATCGGGTAGAAGGAACCCTCCAGTCCTGTTTCATTCGGAATAATTCCCATTGACCCTGTCCCTACCTCATTTAAATCCCGTAAATGTAATTGAACATTTAAGGCCGGTTTTGGATGTCTTTTTTTCTTTGAAATCGCATCATTTTCAGCTGTGCAACCATGCCCAATATTAGGAGAATGCAACCTATCTTACTTTTACGCACAGGTTTGTACACTCTTCTTATTGTCCAATGTCCTTCAGTTACTGTGGAAAGTGTAAACTATCTGGAATTGGAGAAGAAACCAGTCAATCAATACATTATTACCACGGAAGTTTCACATGGGTGTGAACTAGAATTGTGCGTTACGCAGATGAGCCTTAGTAAATAATTGAGTTATTGGCTATCAACATGAGTTACAAGGGAGTGCTGATTTCGTACACGTAAAACCATCGTAAGGAACTATTTGAATCACATGGCCTGAGCACTTAATGTTTTGCAGTTAACGTTCCATATCTTAACTGACAAAGATTGACAATGGTGAAAAGTAAATGAATAATAGAAAAAAAAAATAGAAATGGTAAAAGATTGTGAAGTCAAGAAGTCACATTTGTCATGAACCGGACACAATTATGTAAAAATCAGTAGCAACTGTTACATTACGGCATTATTGTGTCAAATGTCCTTAAGACAGTAACGACCCGTAGCAGAATGCTTTGATGGCATTTTAATAAATGTTTAAATAAAATCAATATGTTGAGTATCATTGCATGGATAGACCACGCAAAATCTGCAAAAAAGTATTATCAATGTCCTCAAACTCGTTGGAGGAATCGGTGGAAAAGCCAAGCAATCAGAATTGCTCTCTGTGTTTTCCATTCACACGCTGGCTTTGTTTTTATCACGAGTCCCTTTGAAGACGTCATGCTAATTATAGCACCAGATTGAGGTTTGCTGAATATGGATTCAGAAAACGCTTGGCAGCAGTGAATAAAAACACATTTTGTTTTTTTTTTTTTTTTTACCAAAATCACCAATAAAACTTATTTTTCGTACAGGATTATTGTTTATGATGATAAGATACATGTTTGTAATGCATCATTGAGCATTTTCGTTATTAAGACCTCCTGGCACTTAAATGTAACATTTAGGTCAAGACAGCCACATACTATCACATGTGGTTCAAACACCACTCAGGCAGACAAATGAACAGCCTTTAGATCCTCTTTGAACTTTCTCTGACCATCCATGAAATCGTGGCTGATGACCTTTGACCACTTTCCAGTGGATGGAGTGGTTGGGTATTCAGTGACCTGATGTGTTTCCATAGCCCTTTGTGCTTCTTCTGCAAAGGTGTAGAAAAGAGTAAAAATTATCAAGGGATATCTCTGTCACATCTCAGTTGTTATCGTCATTGTTCTCCCCTTTCCAACAGTCCTGCATTAGTTTGCCGTATCACTGCCTTGATCTACCCCCTGCCATCCTCATTTCCTTTGGCATTCCCTATCCCATTGATTAATGTCATGTGCATATAAGTCACTAAGGGGTCTATTCTCCCATGCGCTTAAGTCGAAAAAAGCGCGTAGCTACGCGCTTTTCAGCCTACGCGTATTCTCCCCTCGACTTAAGTCTGTGCATTACGCGCCTTGAAGGCACTTACGCGCTTGGGGCGGAGCAAGGCCAAAATCGGGGCGTTTCCGGGCGTTTCTCATGCAAATAACACTTACGCGTATTCTCCCCCTGGCTTACGCGCTTTTTCTGTTAAGCGCTTTTGGGGGCTGTATTAAGGTCAAGCGCCAACATTAGGCGAAATTGAATATTGCGTTTGATGTCGGTTATAGCCCGAATTTTAACATTACTTTTATTTTATTTAACATGGTAAAGGTTGAGACATTTAATATTCGATTGTTCTTCCTTATTTCTAAACTACATTTCTCAAAGCCATGATAATTTATCAAACGAAATCATCACATGATATTACGCATCAGCCTCTTCTCCAATCAGTTAAATTACAAACGCAAAACAATTAATTAATTCGAGTATACATAAGACCATCATTCTACCATGCCCTCAAAACCTAAAGCCAAAATTCCAGTCCTGCATTTGCTTGCACTCTTGCGTGATTGGGAAAGAGTAGAGGAGCGCGCCGAGCTCGAAGACGAACACGCATATATCGGCTTCGTTTGGACATCCTGGGACTAACAAACATCGAGTGCATCCAGCGCTTTCGTGCATGAGGCAATTGTCTATCTTTGCTGACTTCTGGATGAACAGCTATCCAGCCGCAGCGATTATCCACAAAAAAATACCCGTGGTCATCAACGTCAGAACTGCGCTGTCGCTCCTGACATCTGGGTCGTTTCAGAGAGTGGCTGGTGATGTCATACACATCACAGGCGTCTGTGTCAAGGTGTCTGACGCAGTTCGTTGGCGCTTCAAGTTCTTCTCCATGCACTTCCACTGCAGAAAGAGTGGATGCCATCCCATCCTCATGTGCAGTGAAATGCACAGGGGATGATGGTTGCCCACTGTTGCGTGTACAGTTCTCCAGAGAACCTGGCTTTTACAGCGCCCCGCAGATCTCTCCATTTATGCTTTATATCGGGGATACTGCGCTTACATCTCACCACCGAAGCCACATCCAGAACGATTCGCAGCTTAATTCCTCGGATCAGCCTTCATTGCTTGCTTGCCATACAACACCAACATCTGTGAAATTTGGTTTTCGGCTTTGGCTCGACGTCGCCATCATTGTCTTCCATGTTCTATTAACTAATGCGACTGCCCTATATGTTCGTGATAATCTAAAAATTTGTGATATTCTCACGAGTGAGGGGATTGATTTTCTAATTGAGGATATCTGAATTAACTAACTCGAGTCCTAGTAATTTTTTACCATTGGTAATACTGTGTAATTTAATGTGTGAATAAAGATATTATTAAATAGGCTACTCTAGATTGAGCCCTACCCTGGCAAATACCAGAGCAATATCCATTTGTTAATCAATTATAGCCTTTAAAGAATAGCTGACATGGAAAGAATCGTTATCAGTAAATGGGATAATTGATTATAATAAAGTATTAGGCACAAGTTCAAGTGAATGTGTCGCTCAAATCAAATAGTATGATAGGCTATGGATATGGAATTCCGTCATTACTGAGGCGGTTTCGGGGCGGGGAGATGACCGCGTGCGGGGTAAGAATCCTTGTTAAAGCGTTTCCATGTCCTTTAGTTGCAAACCTGACATCGGAGTAGTTTTCAAGCGCGCAATTTCTAAATGAGATCATATAAACTGTCTTTGATTGTCTTTGTGTGACTAGAATGTTCCCTTTGTCTTCTTCCCTGTCTTCCACGGAACAAACAGGCTGGTGTAGGAGGGGCACATTTTCAATGATCTGATTTCGCTGATTGAGAAGCGCTAAATTCTTTATTTATTATTTCATTATCGCGGCAATTTGTTTGTATGCATAGCTTTAATGCCATGGTGGCTAGAGTAAGAAATAACAAGTGTTTGTCACTAACATATCCCCCGCCGCCGCAATTTTATGTGTCTGTACGGACGGAGCCCAATGCTATATCCCCCGCTTCGCGCTAATCGCGCGGCGGGGATAAATAAAGAGATGTCTGAATTACGTCTTGTAGCTACTTGGTACGGCCTCCTATTACAGCGGCATACAAAAACCTCGTATCTTCACAATGACAAACTTCACAGGAAAATAAAAAATAAATATAAAATAAAATAAAAATAATAATTATCATTATAATACAAATGGATATATATAGTTTATAATAAAAATGTTTAATTTTGCATGTAAGAATAGTGGACATAAGAGTTTTCGTTTCTTATTAGTTTGGAGATACGAGGTTTTATCAGCAGGCCGACGATATTCAAATTTAAAGTCTGGTTTGCGTTTTCCATGGACCACAAATGCGTTTTCATTGTTAATCAGAAAATCCTTTTTCCATGTTTTCCTGATAGCCATAATCAATGAGCTTTGAACAGAGTCTGCCTCTCTTTTGGATCAGTCACACCGCTTTCTTAAGGCCGCCTACATTCTGAAGTTAAGCGCTGTGGGCGTGATCGAAGCGCATGGGGGAGAATACGCGTAACTCAAAAGCGCTTAACTCGAAGCGCGTAAAAAAAGACTTACGCGCTAATGGGAGAATAGACCCCAAAGTCGGTGTAAATTGTTGCTAGATTGTTCTGCCTGACTGAAGTTTCCTAGACATCTCTTTATCTCAAGTCTTAGTGCTCTCCGTCTTCAGCTATTAAGGCAGAACTAGTATGACATGCAACTAGTGCAATTTAATAAATACACACGGACAGCAAAAAGGTCCGTATAGGATCCGGCTACTTCCGCCCTACGTCCGTTTACCAGTCAGATCCGCTGAACGCACCTGCAACGGATCTGGCATATTGACAGTCGCCTAACAGATATGTGCCAGATATGGGCTGTAAACAGTTGGTCTTTCGTGGATCAGGTTTAGATCTGGTCCGGATCTGTTCCAAAACTGTAAAGTGGATCCGTGCTGGATCTGGGCCAGGGAGCAAAATTATCTGGAGCAGATCGTTTTCCGGATGTTGGACTACATCTGGCGCAGATCCGGCCCGAAAGCTATTTGCTGTCTGGGCAGCCTCTTCCTGTTCTCTAGATGCCTCCAGAGCAGAGACGGACTCCACTCCTACACAGGCACCAGTGGATTCCTTGTTCAGCAGGTGTTGCAAATCATTTTGACCACCCATCATCTGACCCAGAACTGTTGATGAACACGGAGTAGAATCGTCGTTTCTGACGTTGTTTGCTGATCGTTTGAACTGGCCATTCTGACCTCTGTTTGAGTCCGTGCCCCTGTTACAAGTAGTCCATGGTGTTTGCAACTTTTTAAAAGCCCTGGAGGCATCTTCTGCTGATCTATGCTTGGTTGCTTTAGTGCAATTTGCAAAAACTACTCTATCCTGACTCGCTCATTAGCAAGTTTTGAAGTCATTTCATGGCTATGCATTTAGTAAAGGTTAAAAACTGAATTAAACTGTAATCTGAGTTTAACTTTTATTAACTTGGTAATAACAGTCGGACATCATGCATGGTTACTGAGACAGCAGTTTGGTATTTAAATATCTTTTGTCAATTTATGGTTAGGAAACTGGTGTGCAGTATTGCAAGCAGTACATACATGCTATGTCAGTGAAAGGCCACTTGTTTCTGTTGTCAAGGGATGACAGCATCACGGGGAGGAACCTTCAGCATCTGAATGGATACATTTTCGTATCGTTTAATGACATGTTAACTTCTTTAAAAAAAAAAAAAAAACACAACTATTTCACCAGGCACCCTCTTACCATGCTGAACAAAGGCTCCTTGCCCAGCCTTTTCTTGGAGAAGACACTTCAAAAGTCAATTTATGGATGAATTTATGATGAGTGCCCCGCAAAAGTGTTTACTTTCCATTATAGGTATATATACAGACAACAGAAGAGAGAGCATATTTCATAAAGAAGGCAACCATATTTGCTCTCAAACATATTGGCTTCTTTGAAGTATACTGCACTATATTTTTACACAGTTTTTATTATTTCATGGACCTATAATTCCACATGTACGTTTCCAGTAACAAGTGAGCTTTGGGGCAGCATAGCAGAGTAAATAGCAAATAGGTGGAGCTGAACTTGATTTTTATGGAGTGTTATTAACCCACACAGAAACATTTGTCTGATTTTATTTGAGAACAAATTTGACAATTATTCCAGTGTTGACGGACTTGATACCTACTCTTACAAAAAAAAAAAAAAAAGTATACTTCAAGTCTAAGCAACATAAACTTAAAGTACCCATCGAGTTTACATCTAAGTTTTATTTTGTACTGCAAGTACACTACAAGTGAACTTTTAAGTATACTGTCACTTACTTGTATACCTCTAGCATACTTTTCAATTTATGAAAGTATACTGTTATGGCCCCAATTTGTTATTACATTTATAACACAACAGCAACAGCAAGGGATGACAAACACAGTTTTAACAACTAAAACACATTTAATTTTTAACAAAGACAAAGACTAATAACAACCTACAACTAAAGACCAAGATTGAATACATAAAAAAAACAGAAATAATTACAGTCCCTTTTTGGTGGGGTGGCTTGGTGATGTCCTGGATGAAGAAAATGCGCAAACACAGGCAAAGAAATCCACAAAAGAAACGTCACAGGTCTTGAACAGAATGGCAGGTCTGGTCATCTTCTTGCAATTTCTCCTACTACTTTACTGTCTCAATTCTTTGCCTATATACTCTTTTGCAGACCCCACCCACATTTAGACCTCTTTTTTTTATTTTCTGGGACTTTCCCCAGACATGTCCAGGACATGTCTAAACCTAGCTCCAGTCTGAGCTTCACAAAAAAAAGGGTAAATACTGTCATCTAGTGGCCTCTATTCACATTACACCTCCATTCCAAAAGGGAAAAATTTTGACTCATAAAGGCAAAATTTTTCTTTTCAATACAAAATGGTTAAGTGGACACTTGTCTATATATACATATCATACAATATTCAAATAAACATGTGATATATATATACATATTCAAACACGGGATAAGCAATCAGCAATTACATTGTCTGTACCCTTCACATGCTTAATTTCCAAGTCAATCTCCTGTAAAATCAAACTCCAATTCAACAATCTTCGATTCTTATTTTTCATCTTACTCAAAAACATTAACAGATTGTGGTCTGTGTACACTACCATTGGCTTTTGCCCTGTACAAACATAAACATTAAAGTGTTGTAAAGACAGAACCAGAGCCAACAGCTCCTTCTCTATTGTGGAATAGTTCCTTTGGTGGTGATTGAACTTCCTGGAGAAGTATGCCACGGGATGCTCAATGTCATCAGAGTCACTTCTCTGTAGGAGCACAGATCCACAAGCTTGGTCGCTAGCATCGACCGCGATGGAGAACGGTTTGTTGAAGTCAGGAGATTTGAGCACGGGGAAGTGACACAGCAGAGACTTCAGGCGATCGAAGGCTCTCTGGCATGCATCATCCCAAGTGAACTTTACGCCTTTTTTCAGTTGGTTAGTTAGACTGAGAGCAATCTCAGCAAAGTTCTTGCAGAACTTGCGGTAGTACCCGATCATTCCAAGGAAGCGGCGCAAAGCTTTTTTGTTGTCAGGAACTGGAAAGTCCATGATGGCTTGGACTTTAGCATTTATGGGTGCCACCTTACCCTGGCCTATGACGTAGCCAAGATAGGTGACAGTAGCACAACCAAAGTCACTCTTGTTCAGGTTAACAGTCAGATTAGCCTGGGTCAGGGGCTGGAACAACGTCTCTACATCTTTTAGATGTTCTTCCCAGGAGTCACTCCATGTGATCAGGTCATCGATGTATGCACCCGTGTGTGGCAATCCGGCGATTGTAGACTGTATCATCCTTTGGAACGTGGCTGGGGCATTTTTCATGCCAAAGGGTAGGACTTCATACTGGTACAATCCAGATGGTGTGGCAAAAGCAGAGATGCTCTTGGCCCTCTCAGTTAAAGGCACACACCAATAACCCTTCAATAAATCAATCTTGGTCAGAAACTTTGCTTGCCCTACACTATCAATACAATCATCAATCCTAGGTATTGGAAACACATCAGTTCTAGTTACAGCATTGACTTTGCGATAATCTGTACAGAATCTAGTACTTCCATCAGGTTTTGGAACTAGCACACAGGGTGAACTCCAATCTGAGTTGGAGGGTCTGATAATATCATGTTTTAACATGTACTCAACCTCTTTCTCAGCAATCTTTCTCTTTTCAGGATTCATCCGGTATGGATGCTGTTTTATTGGTTTGGCATCACCAACATCTACATCATGAGAGGCTATAGTAACTCTCTTTGGAACATCAGGAAACAAATCCTCATATTTCTTGATCAACCTTTCAAACTGATCTCTCTGTGAGGGTTCTAAGTGCTGGAGTTTTACATCAAGATTTTGCAACACTTCAGTGTTTGATAATTTACATGAAAGAACTTCAGCTTTAATTCTTGGTTCATCATCTTGAAACTCCCCCTCATCTTCACACGTTTCGACCATTGGAGAATCTGAAGTGACAGCTGCAACCCTAGCATTTCTGTCATGATAAGGCTTTAGCATGTTAATATGACACAATTGTTTTGGTTTTCTCCTATCTGGAGTCTTCACAATGTAATTGAGATCATTGAGTTTTGTCAGAATTTCATAAGGACCATGAAATCTAGCCTGCAATGGATTGGACTGCAAGGGAAACAACACAAGGACCTTTTCTCCTGGTTTAAACTCACGGCTTCTAGCCTTATGATCATACCAAGTTTTCATTTTTCCCTGACTTGATTTCAAGTTCTCTTTGGCAAGGTCACAAGCTGCACGCAATCTTTCCTTGAACTTGCTAACATAGTCTAACAGACTGATATGCGGCTCTTTCTCTTGCCATTGTTCACTCAATAATAGCAAAGGTCCTCTCACTTCATGACCAAACACTAGCTCAAATGGACTGAATCCAGTAGACTCCTGCACTGCTTCTCTAGCTGCAAACAACAGCAAATGAACCCCTTCATCCCAGTCTTTCTCATGGTCATAACAATAAGTCCTCATCATTGTCTTGAGAGTGGAATGAAACCGCTCCAAGGCACCCTGACTTTCTGGATGATAGGCACTAGAAAGAATCTGTTTTGCACCTAGTTCATACACAACCTGCTGAAACAATCCTGAAGTGAAATTGCTACCTTGGTCTGACTGAATTTCCCTGGGAAGACCAAACAACGTGAAGAACTTTATCAAAGCCTTCGAGATTGCAGTTGCCTTGATGTTACGTAGAGGTATGGCTTCGGGGAATCTGGTAGATGCACACATGATTGTCAACAAGTACTGATTTCCAGATCTAGTCTTGGGTAATGGACCAACGCAATCAACAATGACCCTAGAGAATGGCTCCCCAAATGCTGGGATAGGCTGCAATGGAGCTACAGGTGGGTCTAACTGGTGTTTTCCAACTACCTGACAAGTGTGACAGGTTTTGCAAAAGTTGGAAACGTCTTTCCGAAGCCCAGGCCAAAAGAAGTGTTTCATGATCTTATCAACAGTCTTATTAACACCAAGATGACCTCCTAAAGGTAAACTATGAGCCATTGTTAAGATCTCATTCCTGTAGACCTTCGGAACAACAATTTGCCTGACCACTGCCCAATCTGCATTGGCAGGGATATCAGGAGGGCGCCACTTCCGCATCAACACACCATCCTTGAGATAATACCCAACTGGAACTGCATCTATTTCTTTTTCAGGAAGGGCTCTCCTCTTTAGTACACCAATTTCAGGATCATTAGTTTGCTCCTCAATCAACCGCTTTCTGGACAGAGACAAGTCTCCAGACACATCAGAATCACCAGACCCATCCGGCTGGCTGAATAGAGAACTGATAAAAGTATCTGATAAGTCCTCAAACGGAGAAACCATAGTAGGCCAATCAGAGTCATGAGGCGAACCACCTGAGTCCTGACTATTTAATGTACTGGACGGCACCACATCATCTTCTTCTTTAGCCTTCTTGGCCATAGCACGAGTCACTGCGCAAGAAGGATACAGAGATGGGTCCTCATCCCCATCTTCAGTGCTCGGCTGTGAAGTAAGATGTACAGGGGGAACTACTTTGCCCCCAGCCAGGTCATTGCCTAGCAACAGAGAAACACCCTTTATAGGTAGACTTGACATAAGTCCCACCTTTACCAGTCCTGTAACTAAATCTGACTTCAAGAATATAGAGCGCAGGGGTACAGATACAGTCCTCCCTTCAATACCTTGTACAAGTATGAAATCCCCTGAAGCGGCCTCATCACGTAACTCCAAAGAGTCCATCAACAAAAGTGACTGAGAAGCTCCGGTATCCCTTAGGATATATATGGGGACAGGAGTAGTATGCTCATTCAGAGCCACAAATCCCTCTGACACAAATGGAAGAAATTCCTCCCTCACAAAGTCAGCTGTATTAGGCTTTTTAGCCCCACAAGAAGCAGGCAATTTAGCAGATTGGTTATCCACTACAGGGGTTTCTAACCTTGTTTTCACAAAGGCATTTGGTTTGGTATCCTTTTCTTTTACTTTCTTAGCTTTAAGGAACCAACAGTTAGTTGTAACATGACCAGATTTCTTGCAATAACTGCAAACTAGACCACTTTTGTCACTGTCAGCTTTCACACTTTGATCAGACCTGTTACTGGATTTCTGAGCACCATCACCAGATTTGTCTTTGTCTTTGGGTGAGGAATCTTGGGTATCACCGTAACCCTTTTTCTGAAATTGGGACCATTTATTGTTACTGCTAGACTGAAATTTGGACTTATGAGTGAGAACATATTCATCTGCAAATTTGGCAGCTGATTGCAAGTTCAGTGCTTGCTTCTCATTAAGGTAGGTCTTAACATCATCCTTAACACAGTTCTTGAATTCTTCAACTAACACCATCTCTTTTAGTGAGTTGAAATCATCCTTGACCTCCATAGAAGTACACCAGCGCTCAAAGCAAACCTGCTTTTCATTAGCAAATTCAACATAAGTCTGATTTTCAGATTTCTTCAGACCTCTGAATTTCTGTCGGTAAGCCTCTAGAACCAACTCATAAGCTCTCATAATAACCTTTTTGACAACCTCATAATCAGAGGAATCATCTGCAGACAAAGCCGAATAGGCTTGTTGAGCTTTACCCTTGAGGACAGTTTGCAACATCAGAGGCCAGTGTTCCTTTGGCCACTGGCAACTCTTTGCTACCTTTTCAAAACACTGGAAATAGTTGTCAACATCCTTTTCCGAAAATGGAGGCACCAGTTTTACCTCCTGGCTAGCCCGAAATTTATTTTCAGTTTGAATTTTTATTTTTAGTTGCTCCATTTGGAGTCTTTCTTCTCTATCGAGTTTCTCTAATTCAAAATCTCTCTGTCTTGCAAATTTTTCTAACTCAAATTCTCTTTGTTTTTCTTCTCTTGCTAATTTTTCTCACTCAAACTGCCTTTGTTTTTCTTTTTCTTCCCTCTCAAATTCTCTTTGTTTTTCTTTTTCCTCCCTTTCTTTTTCTCTTTCCTCCCTTTCAATCTCTAGCATTTTTAATTTAAGTTCCATTTCTATATTTGGATTTTCCACTGGAAACTGTTCCAGATCTCCTGGTGCAAACACATTTTCATCAATGTAATATTCAACTATCTCTCTAGCCAGTCTTGCTTTTCGCATGGCTGGTTTTACCTCTGTCAGCTCTAAATGTCTGCAAATTTCTAGCAGTTCTGTCTTTTTAAAAGACTTCAAAACCCCTACGGTTGGTGATGCCAAGAAATCATCCATTGCTGTTGTCAATATATATCTAGGAAAATTCACAAAAACAATTTTACAGTTTGGAATGTTAGATTTTCAATAAATTACTCACACAATGGTCTATCCCGGACCTTGAGCCCCCAATTTGTTATGGCCCCAATTTGTTATTACATTTATAACACAACAGCAACAGCAAGGGATGACAAACACAGTTTTAACAACTAAAACACATTTAATTTTTAACAAAGACAAAGACTAATAACAACCTACAACTAAAGACCAAGATTGAATACATAAAAAAAAACAGAAATAATTACAGTCCCTTTTTGGTGGGGTGGCTTGGTGATGTCCTGGATGAAGAAAATGCGCAAACACAGGCAAAGAAATCCACAAAAGAAACGTCACAGGTCTTGAACAGAATGGCAGGTCTGGTCATCTTCTTGCAATTTCTCCTACTACTTTACTGTCTCAATTCTTTGCCTATATACTCTTTTGCAGACCCCACCCACATTTAGACCTCTTTTTTTTATTTTCTGGGACTTTCCCCAGACATGTCCAGGACATGTCTAAACCTAGCTCCAGTCTGAGCTTCACAAAAAAAAGGGTAAATACTGTCATCTAGTGGCCTCTATTCACATTACAATACATTTAAGTATACTGCAAGTAAACTTACAAATATACTGCTAGTTTATTACAAAACCCAAAACCAGTGAAGTTGGCACATTGTGTAAATTGTAAATAAAAACAGAATACAATGATTTGCAAATCCTTTTCAACCTATATTCAACTGAATACACTGCAAAGACAAGTTACTTAATGTTCGAACAGGTAAACTTTGTAATTTTTTGCAAATATTAGCTCATTTGGAATTTGATGCCTGCAACATGTTTCAAAAAAGCTGGCACAAGTGCCAAAAAGTTGAATTGAGGAATGCTCAAACACTTATTTGGAACATCTCACAGGTGAACGGGCTAAATAGGAACAGGTGGGTGCCATGATTGGGTAAAGAAGCAGCTTCCCTGAAATGCTCAGTCACAAACAAGGATGGGGCGAGGGTCACCACTTAGGGGTCTATTCTCCCATTAGCGCGTAAGTCTTTTTTTACGCGCTTCGAGTTAAGCGCCTTTGAGTTACGCGTATTCTCCCCTACTCGCTTCGATCACGCCCACAGCGCTTAACTTCAGAATGTAGGCGGCCTTATGAAAGAGGTGTGACTGATCCAAAAGAGAGGCAGACTCTGTACAAAGCTCATTGATTATGGCTATCAGGAAAACATGGAAAAAGGATTTTCTGATTAACCATGAAAACGTATTTGTGGTCTATGGAAAACGCAATCCAGACTTTAAATTTGAATATCGTCGGCCTGCTGATAAAACCTCGTATCTCCAAACTGATAAGAAACGAAAACTCGTATGTCCACTATTCTTACATGCAAAATTAAACATTTTTATTTTAAACTATATTTATCCATTTATATTATTATAATAATTATTATTATTTTATTTTATATTTATTTTTTATTTTCCTGTGAAGTTTGTCATTGTGAAGTTCCGAGGTTTTATATGCCGCTGTCATAGTAGGCCGTACCAATTACAAGACGTAATTCAGACATCTCTTTATTTATCCCCCGCCGCGCGATTAGCGCGGAGCAGAGGATATAGCATTGGGCTCCGTCCCTATGGACACATAAAATTGCGGCGGCGGGGTATATGTTAGAGACAAACACTTGTTATTTCTTACTCTAGCCACCATGGCATTAAAGCTATGCATACAAACAAATTGCCGCGATAATGAAATAATAAATAAAGAATTTAGCGCTTCTCAATCAGCGCAATCAGATCATTGAAAATGTGCCCCTCCTACACAAGCCTGTTTGTTCCGTGGAAGACAGGGAAGAAGACAAAGGGAACATTCTAGTCACACAAAGACAATCAAAGACAGTTTATATGATCTCATTTAGAAATTGCGCGCTTGAAAACTACTCCGATGTCAGGTTTGCAACTAAAGGACATGGAAACGCTTTAACAAGGATTTTTACCCAGCACGCGGTCATCTCCCCGCCCCGAAACCGCCTCAGTAATGACGGAATTCCATATCCATAACCTATCATCCTATTTGATTTGAGCGACACATTCACTTAAACTTGTGCCTAATACTTTATTATAATCAATTATCCCATTTACTGATAATGATTCTTCCCATGTCGGCTATTCTTTAAGGGCTAAAATTGAATAACAAATGGATAGTGCTTTGGTATTTGCCAGGGTAGGGAATTATATCTTTATTCACACATTAAATTACACAGTATTACCAATGGTAAAAAATTACTAGGACTCGAGTTAGTTTATACAGATATCCAGACCCGGCGCTTGGCATACGCTTATCACGCACTGCGCGTAGGGCACCAACTGCCTGGGGGGGCACCAAAAAAATCAAGTCCATAAAAAAATTATAATAATAACAGTATTTAATATTTAAAATAAAAGTTTGTAAAGCATGTTAATAAATATAAGTAATACAAAAATAAAGTAGGCTTATTTACGCTAAAAAAGATTAATCTCCTGCGCGGCCCTCTCATCGGTCTACCTTTCGTGCCCCCTCCCCCCTTCCCCATTCCCTAGTAGTTTGCTCCATTATGCTTCAATCGCAAATTTGGCAGAAGTTTATTCCGGAGATCTGGACATGTCATCGAAATTGAAAAGGCATCAAGAGTCGGGGGCGGAAAAGAAAAAAACTGCGAGATGATGCTCGCGCGTCACTTGCAGGTAAGACAATGTTTTAATTAACTATGATTTATTTTGTAACAGCTACGTTTACATGACCACAATAATCCGATAACTGGGAATAATCGGGTAATGGCAATAATCTGATTTGACGCGTTTTCATGTACTTCAGTCATGTGATAATCGGAAAAACCTGGTTTACATGTTCAGTCAATAGTTCGATTTCTTTCCAAGTACATGACGTAAAACTCTTGGTCTCAGCATAGTCCTTCTCCACTCCTACCAAAAACCCGTGCTTGCTGGATGTGCGTTAGGAGTAGGCTACGGACTGGTGGGAGAGAGTGGTGCTCAATGAATTTTTTAGATGCAAAATGGAGAGAGAATTTCAGGATGTCTCGGGGAGCATTCGTGAAACTGTGTGATGAAATGAAGGATATCATGAGCCCAGAAGAGATAACCGCTGTACCTCTAGAAATGCGAGTGGCGATTGCGTTATATAAGCTCGCTAGCTGCGAAGAGCATAGGCTGATAGCGAATCAGTTTGGTGTCCATAAAGCGTTTCTAGTTAGCTACATCCGTTTTTCTATTTGTACACATTCGCAGATGTATCCCTGTCAGTTTCCTCAGCTGAGCGAAGCTTCTCCAAACTTAAACTCATTAAAACACACCTGCGCTCGTCAATGGGCCAGAAGCGTTTAAGTGGTCTGGCTGTCATCAGCATCAATGGGGAAATTGCTCAGAAACTGTCATATGATGACCTGATAGCTGATTTCGCAGCCCGAAAATGCAGACGTGTGCCTCTGTAGGGCCTCTAACAACTGGTGCTTGCATTTTAAAATATGTATTTAAAGTTCCTTACTCAGAACTGTGATAAGTTAAAAACATGTTTATTTGTAAATAGTCGTGGCATTTTTTTTTAATTTAGATAATTTATTTTTATTTGAGAATTTGATGCCATTGTTAGTGTTTTATAAAGACTTAATTATTGTTATTTATCTCTTAATAATAATAATAATAATAATAATTATTATTATTATTATTATTATTATTTATCTCTATCTCAGTTTTTGAACCATTAATATTGACAACTTATTTTGTAAAATAAAGCAAAATTGACAAATACTCAGATATTGTTCATTTCTGTCAGGGGAGGGGTTGGGTGGGTGGGTATGTGGGGAGGCACCACAAAGTATTTATGCTTAGGGCACCAAAATGGCTAGCGCCGGCCCTGCAGATATCCTCAAGTAGAAAATCAATCCCCTCACTCGTGAGAATATCACAACTTTTTAGATTATCACGAAAATACAGGGCAGTCGCATTTGTTAATAGAACATGGAAGACAATGATGGCGACGTCGAGCCAAAGCCGAAAACCAAATTTCACAGATGTTGGTGTTGTATGGCAAGCGAGCACTGAAGGCTGATCTGAGGAATTAAGCTGCGAATCGTTCTGGATGTGGCGTCGGTGGGGAGATGTAAGCGCAGTATCCCCGATTTAAAGCATAAATGGAGAAATCTGCGGAGCGCTGTAAAAGCCAGGTTCTCTGCACACCGGAGACGTGTACACGCAACAGGTGGTGGGCAACCATCATCCCCTGTGCATTTCACTGCACATGAGGATGGGATGGCATCCACTCTTTCTGCAGAGGAAGTGCATGGAGAAGAACTTGAAGCGTCAGACACCTTGACACAGACGCCTGTGATATGTGTATGACATCACCAGCCACTCTCTGAAACGACCCAGATGTCAGGAGCGACAGCGCAGTTCTGACGTTGATGACCACGGGTATTTTTTGTGGATAATTGCTGCGGCTGAATAGCTGTTCATCCAGAAGTCAGCAAAGATAGACAATTGCCTCATGCACGAAAGCGCTGGATGCACTCGATGTTTGTTAGTCCCAGGATGTCCAAACGAAGCCGATATGTGCGAGTTCGTCTTCGAGCTCGGCGCGCTCCTCTACTCTTTCCCAATCACGCAAGAGTGCAAGCAAATGCAGGACTGGCATTTTGGCTTTAGATTTTGAGGGCATGGTAGAATGATGGTCTTATGTATACTCGAATAAATTAATTGTTTTGCGTTTGTAATTTAACTGATTGGAGAAGAGGCTGATGCGTAATATCATGTGATGATTTCGTTTGATAAATTATCATGGCTTTGAGAAATGTAGTTTAGAAATAAGGAGGAACAATCGAATATTAAATGTCTCAACCTTTACCATGTTAAATAAAATAAAAGTAATGTTAAAATTCGGCCTTTAACCGACATCAAACGCTATATTCAATTTCGCCTAATGTTGGCGCTTGACCTTAATACAGCCCTCAAAAGCGCTTAACAGAAAAAGCGCGTAAGCCAGGGGGAGAATACGCGTAAGTGTTATTTGCATGAGAAACGCCCGGAAACGCCCAGATTTTGGCCTTGCTCCGCCCCAAGCGCGTAAGTGCCTTCAAGGCGCGTAATGCGCAGACTTAAGTCGAGGGGAGAATACGCGTAGGCTGAAAAGCGCGTAGCTACGCTCTTTTTTCGACTTAAGCGCATGGGAGAATAGACCCCAAAGTGAACAAATGCGTGAGCTGATTGTCGATACAACCGTACGTTCTGGATGCAACCTGTAGGTGGCACCAATGTATAAACGTCAAACAGACAGCCCATGGAATTTACCTAATATATACAAAAATAGTGCGACTCCCAAGCCACCAGCAGCCTCTGATCTAACCATTTATTGCCTTCATTTGACAAATGCGACAAAAAGTACAATTTATTTATTTATTTATTTATTTATTTTTTTTGCGAACATGTAACTTCTCTGACATTCACAAAATAAGGAAGAAAGAGAAATAGCCGGTATTTGCCACAAATATGCTCAGTGTCGAGTCATATTTTATATAACTTCGTCTCCGGTCAAATTTTTCATCTATAAGTCCATAAATAGGGAGAGGAAAGTCCAGAGCATCCATCTCCTCGATTTCTTCCAGCTTTGCCAAGTAAGTTGACATTCATATCTGTTGTGAAGACTCATGTGATGTTTCAATTGCGCAGCAATTTCAGCGAGCTGTTCGAGCAGATGCGAACCACCCCAGAAAACGTGACATGTCACAGTGCGACGCAGCCGCAGACTTTGCAGACACGCTCGAACGCACCCTATGACTGTATTAATCCCTATTGTAAACCAATAGTAGGTGTTTTCCGCAATCTGATTGGTTAATTACCCTTGTCGAATAGTGTTCGACATCTCTGCAATGACAGGACCTTTTCACCTGCTCATGAATACATTAGCATGCAGAGGTGTATAATCCAGGGGTCAGAAAGTAGGCCTAAAGATCCTACCATGTTTTCATTCCAACCGTAAACTCCTGTCAGCAGATTTGACTTGTTAGTTTTACCACCCAGCTGAAGAATAGTGCCAGCTGCCAGGTCTTTTGTGGCTGGAACAATATCCTAGGATGGACTTTTACTTTCAGAACCTGGATTATACACCTCTGTTAGCCTGAAAACGGACCTACTTTCGCTCATTCAGCCCGTCAGTTCAATTTGACAGGTTGCGGAATTCTAGCGCGTGACTCGATGACCTAATTGTGACGGATCACTTCGCCGTACGAAAGAGTCCGTGCAAAAAACGTTTCTTTCTCGCTTATGGTTTACAATATCGACTAGCGTCGTCGGTTTTAAACTAAATTTGCGGGCGTTGAATTCCAATGAATCCCGGAAATTTCAAAACGTAACTATTTATCTTCATATTCTTCACTGTCCCTGAACAGCTCGGGAACGAGTCGGGATTCGAATATGCCAGAAGAATCGAGAACGGTAACCATGGATACGCGTATGCAATGATGATGGGGGGGGTAAATGCAAACATGACAAATGACGGGGAGGGATGACATGATAAATGACATCAAGCTGAATTTATTTGAAGTGTTTTCAACAACGGATGATGAGGAGGAAGAGGAGTTGGACGATGAATTAGGCATGGAGGTTATAGTAGGGATAGGGGCAGTTGGTCTGCGGTGGGAAAGTTAGATTTGATGAGAAAGTGGAGGACATGAACGAAAAGGAGTTCCGTAGCCATTTCCGTCTTTCAGCATCAACTTTAATGTTTATGGTCGATAGACTGAACGTTGCCCTGTTGCCACTTGCCCCTGGAGGAAAGAACATTGTGCCTCCCCAAAAGCAGCTGTTGGTTTTCCTTTCCTATGTAGCAAATCAGGATTCCATCAGGGAAGTGGCTGTGCTTTTCGGCATTTCAGAGAGCACAGTTCACAAGATCGCCACGAAAGTCAGCAAGGAAATCAGCCGGTGTTCCGTCAAATTTTGCTCCCTTGTCAAAAATGCTACAGTCATGCAAAGCGATCGTAAAGTCTTTGTTTGCGCCTTGATATTGCAATACGAATCAGGTTACAATAGTTACTTTGTTATTTGTTTGCTTATTATAACAAAAGCAGGTGTTATAATGAGTTGGATGAGTTTGTTTTAAAATATATCCCCATATATGCCATTATTATCTAATTCCTGCATTTTCAGGAAAACCCAGCGTCTCCATGCAAATGTATGTACACTTTCAGGTCGAAATGCGCTCAGAAAATAAAGCTACTTTTATAATTTTTGAAGATACTTAACCTATGAGCGAGGAAACAGTCCGAGATTTCAGTTTTGCGCACGGTGAGGTAGCATATTTTGATAGGTAGCACAATTTGTCAGAACACCGGCAATCTGGGGTGCGTTTCCCAAAAGCGTAGTTGCTAAGTAAATTAGCAACTTACATTGTTCGAACTATGTAGTTGCGCCGCCAGTGTTTCCCAAAACCATCGTTCGAACTATCAAGGTAACTTACGTAGTGCGAACCATCGTTAAACGACGCAGGTGTTCCCTAAAACCGTAGTTCGGACGAACGTTCGCAACCACTGTCGTTCAGCTGTGTAGTTCAAACTACTGCTCCCCAGCTGTAGTTAGAAGCTTAGTTCCGGGTGATTGCGTCGGAAAATGCAGTCATGAAAGGTAACCATAAGGTCAGTAGCTGAAAATGTTCGATGATCTTGCTGAACAAACATAACATTAAGAAAGTGATTTGAAAATGTAGCTACTCGGGAAAAACACTTTTTGTTGTATTTCACTGTTCATGAGTGGGCCTATGGTTGGATCTCTGGAATTATATCTCTTGTAGCCTTCGCATGCGTTAGCAAAGAAACTTAAATGTTCGGCAACCATTTATTACGCTAGTCTAGTAACAACACTTGTTTTTATTTCCCCGCTGTCATTAGGGCGGAGGTGGTTAATTAGCCTACTTTACGGGATCATGGTTCAACACGGTAGTATTGTTGAGTAAATCTGTAAAGCTCGTGACTTCGTGTTGCTCGTCATAGGAAGAACATATGATCTCGCTGTTTACCTTCATGTATTTTATGTATCGATAGGAGAGGATGTTGTTTGCCCACTTGCAACTGTGAATATGGTAGAAATCATATATAATACAGTGGATGGGAAAGTGTTGATAAAAAGAAAGGGGGTGGGGGAGATGGAGGTCTTTTTGCATAACATTTGTCATTCCTTGTGGTCTGTGGAATGCACGGTCATCCTCAGCATCCTTTACAGAGATCGTCTCATCTTCAGGGAGCTGGACATTTGCTGTGATGGCCATGCTGTGCAGGACATAGACGAACTGCCATTCTGAGGGGATTCTGGAGACTTAGGGGAAAGAGCGGCCCTGACACACAGAAGGCCATGCCAATGTGGAGTGGCCCAGTGAGAGGATGGCCAATATTGAGGGGTCCTGCGTATGGCTGCCCAATGTTGGGGAGCCCTGGGAATCAAACTGCAAGGGACAAGGTGTAAATGGGCTTAGAGGAAGTGGGCAGAGGGGGGAAGACACTCATGTTAGAGAATTGTGCATATCACAGATAACTATATCCCTGGGACTCCCGCCAGCACTTCTGGGTTTAGCCTGGACAAAACTCTCCTCAGGACTAAGAGGAGGCCGACAGACCGGCGCTCCCACCACCAGTCTTCTGTAGCTCACTCCTTAGAGCTGCTGCTCGCCTTAGTAATGTCTAGCTGGCATTTCCTCCACCCCCTACCCACTGCACTGCATCTCCATCTCCATCTGTGGCCCTCAGAATATATATATTTTTTTCTGTGTTCTTATGCCATTTTTTGTTCTTTGAGTCAATGAAATAATTTTTATGTTAAGAAAAAGAAATAAAAATGTTTACTTTATATATTCCATTTTTGTCTGTCTGTGTATTGCTACGCCCATGAATAAGGTGACACGCATCGTCTAAATTTAATGATCACTTGTTCATCGGAGCACACGTTTCCATGAATAAAAAACGTGGGAAAAAAACACTGTCATGTTCTACAGGAGTCGAACCGTCAGTGTATGATGGTTGCTCATTAGCTTTACCCGCTAAACCACAAAATTTTCATCAAGGGAAGAAGCTTAATATGTATATATAACTGTAAAGAATGAATTAAAAAACCTTGGACTCGCTGGTGGAGCTCATCTCATTAAATGCACTGAAATAGCAAATCGTTCTTTAGATTTTTTTTTTTTCGAGAGAATCGTTGCTTAGTGTCTTTTCATTTAAATGATAAATTGTTTTGTAGCTAGTTTGTGTATGATCGCAAAATAATATGCCAAAACGACAAATTAGTATTGTAATGTCGATCACAACTGCTGTATTTAGGCACAAATACCAAGTTTTTAAGTTTCCTGCGCTCTTGGTAACATTGTGGTTCGAGCTACAATCGCTCAAACGATCAAGGTTCAAACTAACGTCGTTCAAACCAACATGGTTCAAACTACTGTGGTACGAACAAGGTACGACGGTTTTGGGAAACCATCGTTCTTCTGATGTTTGTTAGTTTAACGATGCATCGTACCATGTTAGTTCAAAGCTAACTTCCGTCGTTGTTCGGGAAACGCACCCCTGATCAATACATTAAATGGCCGAGTGAACGGAGACGGGCTGCGATCGCTGAAGGATTTTGAGAGGTAACAGGAGGACTGGACGGCATCATTGGAGCCATCAACGGACCACACATTCGTCTGGCGAACCTGCTTGGAGGGAATCAGGATTACTGCATCAGAAAGAAATTCCCTTCGATGCAACTTGTTGTTGACGACCTATTGCTCATCAATAACGCCTACGTAGGATGGCCAGGTATGGTAAGCTAAGTGGGTATGTTGGCCTATAGGGGGTTGTTTGGAATAGATTTACAGGAAAAGTTGCAAAATAGTCTCACATTGATTAAAAATTGAAATATAGTTTTCAAACAAATTTACTAGCTTCTTCTGTAACAAAGACATACTAGATCTCAGAAATATGCATTTCGGACCTTATCAATGTCCTCAGTTATTATAATCTACCCTCTTTTGCTAGAAAATTTGTGGAATTTTGCTTACTTCACTACAATTAGTGCATGTCATTATATCACATTATACATCACAATGGGATGATAATAGTCGTCATGTCTGCAATAGTGTGCAATGAATATACATGCCTTAGAATGAGCAATAACTATGAAAAAAATGCCATCAAACATTCAACAGTAATGTTAAACAGCGTCCTTTCCTGAACATGTCAACTGGCAGCAGTTGGTACTTGTTAAAACATATTGCAAATCAAGTATGTTCACTTTATAATGCAGTATTATGATGTGCACAAAACTGCCAAAATGATTCAAAGTACACCAAATGGGCTCAGATGGATGTGAAACCATGAGTAGTACAACATTATTTTGAGATTTATCCAACAAATAGGCTGTAACTGTAGTCGACCAAAAATCCTTGGTGTCTGGTGGCTTTTTCATGTGAAAAATGTACTTGCCTTTTCTTACAAGCCAAAACTTAGATGTCAGTAGCCAAATTGATTAGGGATGCACAATATTTATCGGACCGATAAAATATTGGCCGATTTGGGGAGAAATGACGTCATTTTTTAATTGATCCCATTGGTACATTTTATCCGATAAAAAGGTTCAATAAATTATTGAAACCGGGGAAATTGTTTGCAGGCTGAGTAGCCCCAAACCAGGCCACGAGGAGCTGGTTACGTCCTCTATCACGCCTTACTAGCAGGACCCAGAGCAATAGCTAACTCAGAGTGGCGCCACTCCTTGGCCGTGTTCGAAACCACGCGCTAACTTACTACTCGCACTGCTCGCGCTACCCATGACGTCAGATTTAGAGGGTAGGGCAGGAGTTGGCAGTTCCGGTCCTGGACGACCGGCGTGTATGCAGGATTTTAATTCATCAATTACCCTGTCTAATTGACTTAATTGATTGCATGCACTAAGATAAACGGTGGCACAGTGGTGAGCATTGTTGCCTCACAGCAAGAAGGCTGTGGGTTTGAATCCGGCCTGGGGCCTTTCTGTGTGGAGTTTGCATGTTTTCCCGTGTTTGCGTGGGTTTTCTCCAGGTACTTCGGTTTCCTCCCAAAGACATGCATATCAGGCTAATTGGAGACATTAAATTGCCCATAGGTATGAGTTTGAGAGTGAATAGTGTGCGCGCCCTGCGATGGATTGGCAAGTTGTTCAGAGTGGGTCCCTGCCTTTGCCCGTAGTCAGCTGGGATAGGCTCCAGTTCACCCCGAGACCCTAGTGAGGAATAAGCAGGTATAGAAAATGGATGGATTTAGATCAAAGAAAAATGCATCATAAAGGGAGACAGGAGCAGTCTTTGGTGGTCATTCATTATAATGTAAAGAAATGTGCCTGAAATGTCAGATTTCACAAATGGTTTGGCTAAATAAGACCATCAACTAATTAAAGGTCAGAAGTTGGTGTGACAACCGTATGACCCTTGGTGCTCACCTCTGGGGTAGAGTGTTCACTTATGTGTGGCGAGGGATTTTGTGTCCACTGTTGTTCCCGGATAGATACTAGATGGGGCAGATATTTTGTGGTTGCATCGTCAGCACACTATTCAAACATAAATTGCCCAAGATGCAACGCGACGTACACCGCCAATAATTAAACTCGCTGAGGAGTAATAAGAAAAAGCTATTTAAACTTCAACATGGCAGAATGTGGAGGCGAGGCCAGCACCAGCCAGCAGCAGCATCAATACAGATATGAGTAAAATGTTGAAATGTTGTAAACCGATCTTGTAATACTATATATCAGGGGTGGCCAACCCTGGTCCTGGAGAGCCGCAGTGTCTGCTGGTTTTTAGAGTTACTTGATTGATAGATTAAAGCAGTTGATTACACCCTTCACTTATATCACCTGGTGTCTTTGGTTTTCTCCACCCGATTAAAACCTAACTCAGCACACCCTCTGGCTCTACAGGACCAGCGTTATCCACCCCTGCTCTATAAACTTTTATCTGTACTCTGTACTTCTACTTTGCCTGCATTACAACGACACTAAAATATCCAACCACATTTACAAATCTTTCACAACCTGCAAGATTGCTTCATTGGCTCTAGGAGTCTTGTGGGTTGTTCTTGCTAATTGCTTGATTGGCTCAAGTACCAAATTAATTGATTGATGGCCAAATTACGCCTGAGACACCAGGTGAGATTAGTTAAGTGAGTAATCAACTAATTTATTCCATCAGTCGAGTGCAAACTAACACCAAAAATCAGCAGACATTGCGGCTCTCTCCAGGACCAGGGTTGGCCACCCCTGCTATATATGGTAAAATGATATTCAGCTGAAGGTGTATTGAATGTATACTCAGCAACAAAAGTTTCTGTGACACCATTTATGTGTATGTTATAAATGACACGCAAAGATCTCAATGCAATCAATATGTTTATTTAACAGGAGAAACACTGACTTTTCAGTGCCAACGTCACTCAAAACGAAAAATGTCATTTTCATGCGTCATGAAGCACTTGTCTGACATCTAACCAATTGTGACCTTCACACTTCAATACCGGGTGTGACTTCCTCGTGCCATGATGCAAGCAACGCATCTCCGGCACATGGACCGAATCAGATGTGCCAGAAATTGCTGTGGGATGTCATTCCAAATCTGACGTAGACGTTGTCGCAATTCCTGGAGTGTAGCTGGCGGGTTATCCAACCGCCGCAAACGTCGATCCATCTCGTCCCAAAGATGCTCGATTGGGGACATGTCTGGGGATCTGGCTGGCCATGGCAGGACATTGACATGTTGTTGCATCAGATACTGCTGTACAATCCTTGCAACGTGTGGTCTGGCGTTATCATGTTGCAGCGTTATTCCGGGACCATGTTGCATCAAAAACGGTACCACCAATGGCCGTAGCACTTCATCGCGATATCTTTGACCTGTCAGATTTCCATCAATAACAAGCAAATCTGTTCTGTTTCTAGCCGTGATCCCTCCCCAAATCATGACACTACCACCTCCAAAACGATCAAATTCCTGAACACAGTTGTTGGCATAACGTTCTCCACGTCGACGGTATACACGTAAACGACCATCACATCGGTTAAGCATGAATCTTGATTCATCAGTGAATCCACGTTGGATCCACCGTCGATGTTGTTGTGCCCACTGTAGACGCAGTCGTAGGTGTTGTACTGTGAGTATTGGACGTCTTGCTGGCCGACGTGGGACAATGCCAAAATGACGGAGACGGCGACGGATTGTCTGTGCAGACAGTCGCCTCAAACCAGGTATCGTTCTTGCAGTTATGGTTGCAGGTTGGAATCGATTTCGGAGATGGGTTGTTCGAATCCAGTTGTCCTGTCTGGGAGTGGTTACTCGTGGACGGCCGCTGCGAGGACGGTCTCTGACATGTCTTGTCTGCTGATGACGCTGCCATAAGTTCCAAATGGTGTTTCGGTGGACATTCAGGCAATGAGCAACTTCCCTCTGCGAGGTTCCGGATTCAATCATCCCAATGGCCCTCCACCGATCATTTTCAGACAGTCTTGGCATTTAGAGGGTAGAGTTCCTGATCCGAAATGGCTGTGTTTTCGATAAGTGATGCTTCCGTCGTTCATCAGGCACAATGTGAACATTCCAAAAATTCTCCTCTTTTATTGCCATCCACAAGCATGATTTACGCACATTTTCACGTGCAAAGTCATTTTCTCGCATTTTCATGATTTCCATTTCAATGTTGTGTTTATGTGTACTGTTTCAGTCTGATATCACCATGTATGACAATTTCATAATTGCATTATGAAAAATAATTAACAATATTGGTGTCACAGAAACTTTTGTTGCTGAGTATATTATTTCAAAGTTGTAAAGAACATTGCCGCCCGGTTATATACTGTTGGCATCAGCATATATAAATCAGACCAAAATTGGCTTATAACACCGCAGTTGTTACTGGCGTGTAAGTGAGGAGTTGTGTTGATTGATCCGTATAAAATGTTGGGTCTACGACGCACTTCTTGCTCGTTTGTTCGTTTCTTATAGCGACAGATGAAGATGCTGGGCGCCTCATTGCCTGGGGAGGCCGGAACGAGCCACTCTGTACAGGACGGCGCAATGCGGCCGTCAGAGGATTTGAGTATGTAAATAATTTTCTTGGGATATTGCAACGTTAGTAAATGCTTATATTCAGTTATGTCAATGTCACCAATGTTATGTTTCTGTAGAATGTCCATAAAGGAGCGGGTGGAGCGGGTGCCCTTGGAGGGCAAGGTGGAGCCAGGGTGGATAAAACAGAAATGGGAGAACCTCAAACAGAAATATAAGGTGAGTTGAGAAATCATATGCACTACAGTCAACATAAAACAAAGAAGGTGATCTTGGGAATGGTGATGTTCACTTTCTGTAAAATAATCAGGTATGTTAGTAAAGGATAACATGAAATATTTGTTTAAACAATAGAATTTGTAATGATCAATTTAATTTTTTTTTCTCCTGCTTTCCCTAATATAGTCAGGGTATATGATTAGTGTTGAAAAGACTTTTTTTGTGTAGTTGTACATGTTTTCTAGGACTTGAAGGCACCTCGGACGGGTGTCCGCACAGAGGGAGGACAGACCACTGCTGCCAGCTGGAAGTGGTTCAATGCCATGGATGAAGTGATGGGGCAGAGGCCATCTACAACCCCCACCTGTCCTCATCACCTCATCCATGGCACCAACATCTGCAGCAGTGGGCTGTCCTCCAATAGAAAGCACTCCCGCCACCGCAAGCAGCTCCCGGAGGAGACACGAGCGTGATTGGCTCTCTTTCCTCTGGGAATACCAGGAGAGAGAGGAGGAGAAAGAGCAACATGCAGGAGAGAGAGAGAGAGAGAGAGAGAGGAGAAGAGAGAGAGTGAGAGAGAGGCACAAGAGAGAGAAGAGAGGGGGAAGGGAAGAGGGTGGAGTGAATGGATGGATTGTAGAGCGACGAGACAGAGAGAGGAAAGGCGAGCGAGGGAGGAGAGGCTCCTGAGCTTAATTGAGATGTTAAACAAAAAATAAAAGCTTTTTGTGTTGTGCCTTCCTGAATCAAAAGGTTTCATACTTTCGAGGTCCCCTAGTCAGTAAATAATTGGAGAGACAAAAAATCTCAGAAGTTATCAAATTCCGGCCCTGAATCGAACAATAATCCAAACTCGGTGAGGAGTCCTTGTGCAAAGAGAACTCCCCCCGTGTTCCCACAGAGCCATATTTATGGAAAAAACCCATCAAACTTTGTTCCAATCACAATACATGGGTTATCTCAAGTTTTTTTTTTTCCCCCCTACTGGTTGGCAGCTCTCTATGGGATTCTCTGGAAAATATTGGTGCCGCACAGAAGTATTGGTCGCAAAAAAAAAGAAAGGAAATGCATTAAGAAGGAGAGAAAAATACAAAGGAATAGGATACAAATAGATACATGAATGATTGCACTGATTGTGTTTTCAGTAACTAATGATTCTACTGAACAAATATTGATCAAAGCTACAGAAACCAAATACATTTAAATGACTCACCTGACTTTCAAATCAACAGAACAGATACTAATCATAGCTACAGAAGCCCACTGCTTGTGTGTGTGTGTGTGTGTGTGTGTGTGTGTATTATTGCTTCTGACATAATATGGTTACTGATTATTGACTATGGTTGTTGATTTACTAATGAATATGATGAGAAATATTAAAATAGAATCCTCAATAGTATTATTCTGTTCTGAATTGGAAAAAAAGTTAATTAAGTTGAGGGAAAAAGGCAGGATTGTTGATTTGCAAGAGATCATGAAAACGTTAGAGACAACATGTGATATCAGAGTTGTGGCCAGCTGGTTTATTGCATTGTGAGTTTTCATATGCTTTTACATTGTTTTAGTCTGATGATGCAAAACAACCTTGCGTGAGAGAAAAACTGTGAAGTACCATGGAATACGCACACAAATTGCATTACCTGAGGGAACCTAAACAATAATGGAAGGTGTTTCATCCGATTTTTGCTCTGCAGAAATGTACTAAATATTGCAAGGGAACATGGAAAAAGTCAAATATCAGCCAGTTGACTAATTTCACTTAAAACCCCTCTTTTTTAGGTGGCAATGATCATACATGAATAGAGCAACTTCACTTTAGCTTTCATTGTCCAGCACCCTTCGCAAAAAATTTTCCAGGAATGTTTCTGTAATCGTAACTTAACCACTAAGCAGGTGATTGGTCCACATTGTTTTACCAGAGCCCCGTTAGCCAGCGCATTTCCAGGTAGATCTGGACAGGCCTTCATGGTTACTGTATCGGTCCAGGTGGTTAAACCACCCCACATACTTTGCCCTGCCTGGCAATCCTGTACTTTACCTGTTTCCTCCTCTTACGACTTGGACGAGGGGTTGGATTTTTAAAAGGGCAATAATAAAAGAACTATAATGCAACTATGTACACTAGGGGTGAATAACACTTAACATTTGAGAAAAATCAGGAACAAAGAACTCTGTGGGCAGAGAAACACAAACCAAAAAAAAAAAACTAACAATAATCATGTTCTTGCAGCACTGCAATGGGAATATCAGGAGCAGACACTGATGCTGCAAGTCTGCCCCTGAGGGTGTCCCAAACCACTGGAGTGGCTCGTGGGCGTCAACGTCATCCCCGTCATCCTTGTCTTCGACCTCAGGCTCCAAGACGTTCCCGTTCCCAAGGCAGACATTGTGCAGGAAAAGGCAGGCACAGATGACTTCGGGCACAAACTCCACCTTCACCTCCAGTGCCTTCAGGAAAATGGAGTGTCACCTGGTCTTGATGCCCTCTCCACCACGCACCGTGCCCTGGACAGCCTGATGTTGTACCTGCCCGTCACAGGATTCGGGACAGGCTCCCGGAATGGCGTCATCAGGCAGATGGGCTCTGCCAAGCACGGGTATCCGCCTTCACCCAGCAGACACCATCCAGGAGGTGGGTACAGCCGGTGGACAGAGAAGGGGCTGCACCTCAGGACCCGGGCATCATGGACGCAGCCAGGGAAGCCCACCATCACATCCAGAAAGCGACCCTTGTGGTCGACTCGCAGGTGGTCTGGAACAGGACTGAGTAGAACAGCTTCCTGTTGTAATAGTCCACTGCAAACCGCCCAGGTGGAAAAATGCGGACATGGCAGCCATCAATGCTCCCTGCCACCCGCCCAAAGGCTGGGGAACCAGACAGCTGCTGGAACCCGGCTCCAATCTCCTCCAGCTCGGTGGGGAGGCGGATGAGCCTCCTGAAAACCCCCTGGATGCCCTTACTGACCCGGTGGATCATGTCATGGCATGTGGTGTGGGGAAAGTCAAAGGCCTCTGACACGACCTGGTAGGACGTTCCACAGGCCAGCCAGTACACAAACACCAGCACCTCTATCGATTTCCCCCATCCATGGTTGTTCTCGCCCAGGAGACGGCTAAGGCTCTCCAGCGATGACCTTGATAGGCGGAAGTCCTTCTAAATAGAGGCGCAACAGGGGACCCTGGGGATTCACCCTGCAGTATGGCCCTCTCAAACCCACCTGTAAAGGACAATATTTTAAATTATTAATTGGACTATGTATTGACTGTTTTCACTGTTGTTAAATAATTTAATATACACTATTAACCTTTTCATGCAATTATTTAAAGAACCATTTTCTTAAAATATACGATAATTTAATTATTTATTGTACTTTTCTTTATAGTGGTTGAAGTCATTTATTAAATTTCTCATTGGAATATTTCTTTGAAATTATTGCATATTGATCGTTTTTTGAAGATTAAATTCACATTTGCCATCTTATTATTATTATTATTATTATTATTTCTATATATCTATGAGCTCAAATGTTTCCCTTTAGGCATAATACAGATAAAATCATTTTTTCCTGTTGAGCAAGAGCTTATTAAATGCTTCATCACTCAGTATTTGTGTTGCAGATACTGGCCAAACTTGTTCAATGGAAGTAAAACATTCGAAAATTCAATTACAGAAATAATTTAGCCATTACATTTCGATATTCATGGATGCAGGTGTCTATACTTGCACTAAAGGGTTAATGTGAATTGTGAATGTAGGCTAATTTTTCCCTCCAATTTCATTTATTGAGCATTTGGCGAGTTCTGCTCCATAGCCATAGCTGTTTGGGTTTAAGTTGTGTTTCAAGTAGAAATACGATGATAAGAAACATTATGCATGAGAATTAACATTAATTAACAATAAATTTAAAGAATACTTTCTTCATGGTCATTCAGTATTCTGATGCTTACAATTGTTCTTTGGTTGAAGCCAAGCTAACATTTCACTCTCATCTGTTCACACCATCCACTGGGAGTAAGTAAGCTGAGTGAAAGTAGAAACTTGTTTAAAATGGTATCTCACCTCTGAGGAAAATTCAAAATTCATAAGCGCACAGATGAAACGCAAATGGCGGGCCGATTGTCTCTGTCGTCTCCTCGTGGACCGCATCGTCACCAGGTAAGGTATAACGGCGAAATGTCGGTCGAGGGGGTCAAAAACGGCTATTTCAGGAACGCTAAAGTGAGGTTTTTGGTTAACATCCTGTTAAAATTCCTTCAAAGTAAATGGAAGATTTTTCCCTTTTTGGTCTTCAGGGTACGGGCAGGGGCGTAGTTTGCGGGGGGGCATGTCCCCTGCACTTTTTGAAAAGGCAGCACTGGACCCCCCCACTTTTCACAGTCCCGAAACTGATGACAAAAAAAAAAGAACACTGCACGCACTAAGACCTTGGGGAAATAATACACGCTCAAGCTGCCAGCGGCGAATCCTGTTCAACTTTCCCGCTCTTCTTCTCTCCAAGTACTGCCTTTCATTCAAACACACAGTGTTGCAAGCATGCAATTAAAAATGTGTAAACTAATGAAGTATTAGACAAGTTGCATAAACTAAAGGCAGATAAGGCAGCGAGTCCTGATGGCTTATATCCTAGAGTGCTCAGGGAAGTCAGTGAGATCATCTTTAAACCGCTCTCCGCTATATTCAGATGGTCTTTAGAAACTGGAGAAATACCACATGATTGGAAACAGGGCAATATAATACCAATGTATAAGAAAGGGGACAGTACTGAGCCAGGAAATTACAGGCCAGTCAGTTTAACTTGCATAGCATGCAAAATACTGGAATCTATCCTAAAAGACGGGTTGGAATTATTTCTTGAAAGTAATAATATCTTGAGGGATAGCCAACAGGGCTTCCGTAAGGGAAGGTCATGCCTGACAAACCTGGAATTTTTTGAACAGGTCACCAAGACATATGATCAGAGCAGGGCTTATGACATCATATACTTGGATTTTCAGAAAGCATTTGATACAGTACCGCGTAAAAAACAAATTTTTACGACTCTGGCCGGAGGGGTATTGTCGTCACCTGCGTGTCCGTCTGTCGTCCATCGACGTAGATGAGCAACGTCAGGTTTTTTGCTGGATTTGACCTTTGATCGTAGTGCTGTGACCATGGACCTGGAAATATTGTCCGGGTGACATTGTCCATGTCAGTACTCAGCAACTAATGATCGCAGCTGTACTTGGCAATTAATCATCACAGCTTCACCAAATTTGGTATGGTAACTCACTATGACCCATAGATGTGCAACTTCAGGTTTTTTGCTGGATTTCACCTTTGACCTTAGCGCTTTGACCTTCACCTCTGAAATCTCGCCCGGGTCAGTACTCGGCAACTAATGAGAGTAGCTTCACCAAATTTGGTATGGGAATTCACTATGACCCATAAATGTGCAAAGTCGGGTTTTTTGCTGGATTTGACCTTTGACCTTAGCGCTGTGACCTTGACCCTGAAAATCTTGTCTGGGTGATATTGTCCATGCCAGTACTCAGCAACTAATGATCACAGCTTCACCAATTTTGGTATGATAACTCACTATGATCCACAGATGTGATACTTCAGGTTTTTTCTGGATTTGACTTTTGATCTTAGCGCAGTGACCATGAGCATGGAAATATTGTCCGGGTCAGTACTTAGCAACTAATTCTCACACCTTCACCAAATTTGGTATCGTAACTCACTGTGACCCATAGATGTGCACCGTCAGGTTTTTTTGCTGGATTTGACCTTTGACCTTAGCTCTCTGACCTTGACCCTGGAAATCTTCTCCGGGTCAGTACTTGGCAACTAATTCTCACAGCTTCACCAAATTTGGTATGGTAACTCACTATGACCCATAGATGTGTCACATCAGGTTTTTTTTGCTGGATTTCACCTTTGACCTTAGCGCTGTGACCTTGAGGCAGGAAATCTTGTCTGGGCTGAGGGGTATTCAGCAACGCATTATGTTTAAAATTAGCTCCATTGGAGTTACAGGAGGTATTTGGAGTGGATCCAAAACTGGATACAGGACAGAACACAAAGAGTGATGGTCAGTGGAATCTCATCTGAGCTTGGTATGGTGGGGAGTGGCATCCCACAGGGATCGGTGTTTGGACCCCTGCTGTTCCTCCTCTGCATTAATGACCTTGATAGGAATATTGAGAGCAAATTAGTTAAATTTGCAGAGGATACTAAATTGGGAGGTTTGGCAAATAGTTTAGAGTCCACTAAAGTGATTCAGGATGATTTGGATAGAATCCAGAATTGGGCAGGAATGTGGCAAATGAAATTTAATGTAGCGAAATGTAAAGTTGTACATGTAGGTAATAAAAACATTAGACAGGATCACTTCATAGGAGGTTTAAAACTGGAATGTGCTCCACATGAAAAAGGTCTGAGAGTGATTGTTGACCAAACCCTCACAGGTTCTAGCCATCATAGGGCTGGGCGATATGGGCAAAATCTAATATCTCGATATCCGTGACCGAATACTCGATATCGATATTTTGCCAATATCATCGGGACAAATGTTGGTGCTTTTGCAAAATATGTACACAATAACATTTGCTACAACCATTTATTAGTAATGTTGACATAACGATGAAACAAGTGCAGGCAACAGCTTCAACAGTCTTGCAAGTGCAGAAAAATGCAACCCATTACTGTAATTCAGCTTTTAAAACCAGAAAAGCCAACACTTATTTCATATCACGATATTACGATAGTCAAAATCCGTGACAATATTTTACTTTGAATCACGATATCGATATAATATCGATATATCGCCCAGCCCAAAGCCATTGTGCTGTAGCAGTTAAAAAAGCCAGTCGGATGCTGGGATACATTGCCAAAGGTATTGAGCACAAATCCAAGGAGGTCATACATCTCTTGTACAACACAATCATTAGACCACATCTGGAGTATTGTGTACAGTTCTGGGGACCAAACTTTAAGAAAGACGTAGAGGCTCTAGAAAAAGTTCAGAGAAGAGCCACTAAGCTGATTCAAGGTATAAAAGATGAAAGCTATGAGAAAAGGCTGAAGATCCTTAATCTTTTTAGTCTTGGGAAAAGGAGACTAAGGGATGATCTGATTGAGGTCTTTAAATATGTTAAAGGGATTAACAAAGTAAAATATGTGGGATTCCTTTGGCCAAGTTTTGTTAACTTCAGTTCATGGCTTTGCAAATGCTTCCAAATAGCAAGCCTTGTACATTGGAACATTCTTTTGCATATACAAAGAGTTCACTTGCGTAAGCCAATTTCCCAGTGAAGTATGTAAGGGATAATCAACTCACCATGTATCACACGATTTTACGGCATGACGCGGAGGCGATTAACCACTTGACACAAAGCGGAGGTTAGGTTGCCTAACTACCTACTTGAATGAAAAGTTCCACTATATTGTTCTAATTCTGAAACTAAAACTTCAAGCACTTAATTTACTATTTAACATGTGCCTGTCTTTTCTTGATCTGAGTATATCAAAAAGAATTTCTTACATATGTAAGAGCTATGACATGAGAGATTGACATTCGGTGCACAGTTGAACCCCCAGGAATTGAATGAAACTTCGCACAGTGGCTCAGTTTTGCGGGATGGCCAAAAAGATGATTGACATTGATTTTTGGTGCATGTTTGCCATATACGTATTTTCTCTGTAACCCAGTTAGTACTGTGGTGGTAAATGCCATTTGTTGTGCTTTTGGAACTCTATTTTCAGGAATACCAAGCATTTCTTTGGTAGTATCTACACTTTCAAGCCATATAGAGCCAAAGTTGGAGGAAAACTCAAAATGATCCATTTCATCACAGATTGTGCCCATGTTTAGGTGAAATTATTTTGTTTACCCAGCTAGACAAAGATTTGAAATTCTCTCAATACATAGTACATTACAGCAATATGTTATGGCCCCAATTTGTTATTACATTTATAACACAACAGCAACAGCAAGGGACGACAAACACAGTTTCAACAACTAAAACACATTTGATTTTTAACAAAGACAAAGACTAATAACAACCTACAACTAAAGACCAAGATTGATAAATAAGAAAAAAACAGAAATAATTACAGTCCCTTCTTGGTGGGGTGGCTTGGTGATGTCCTGGATGAAGAAAATGCTCAAACACAGGCAAAGAAATCCACAAAAGAAACTACACAGGTCTTGAACAGAAATGACAGGTCTGGTCACACGTATCCTTCTTCTTGCAATTTCTCCTACTACTTTACTGTCTCAATTCTTTTCCTTATATACTCTTTTGCAGACCCCACCCACATTTAGACCTCTTTTTTTTAATTTTCTGAGACTTGCCCCAGACATGTCCAGGACATGTCTAAACATGACTCCAGTCTGAGCTGAACAAAAAAAAGGTAAATACTGCCATCTAGTGGCCTATATTCACATTACACCTCCATTCCAAAAGGGAAAAATTTTGACTCATAAAGGCAAAATTTTTCTTTTCAATACAAAATGGTTAAGTGAACACTTGTCGATATATACATATCATACAATATTCAAACACATGATATATATATACACATTTAAACACGGGATAAGCAATCAGCAATTACATTGTCTGTACCCTTCACATGCTTAATTTCCAAGTCAAACTCCTGTAAAATCAAACTCCAATTCAACAATCTCCGATTCTTGTTTTTCATCTTACTCAAAAACGTTAACGGATTGTGGTCAGTGTACACAATCATTGGCTTTTGTCCTGTACAAACATAAACCTCAAAGTGTTGTAAAGAAAGGACCAGAGCCAACAGTTCCTTCTCTATTGTGGAATAGTTCCTTTGGTGGCGATTGAACTTCCTGGAGAAGTATGCCACGGGATGCTCAATGTCATCAGAGTCACTTCTCTGTAGGAGCACAGATCCACAAGCTTGGTCGCTAGCATCGACCGCGATGGAGAACGGTTTGTTGAAGTCAGGAAATTTGAGCACGGGGAAGTGACACAGCAGAGACTTCAGGTGATCGAAGGCTCTCTGGCATGCATCATCCCAGGTGAACTTTACGCCTTTCTTCAGTTGGTTAGTTAGACTGAGAGCAATCTCAGCAAAGTTCTTGCAGAACTTGCGGTAGTACCCGATCATTCCAAGGAAGCGGCGCAAAGCTTTTTTGTTGTCAGGAACTGGAAAGTCCATGATGGCTTGGACTTTAGCATTTATGGGTGCCACCTTACCCTGGCCTATGACGTAGCCAAGATAGGTGACAGTAGCACAACCAAAGTCACTCTTGCTCAGGTTAACAGTCAGGTTAGCCTGGGTCAGGCGCTGGAACAACGTCTCTACATCTTTTAGATGTTCTTCCCAGGAGTCACTCCGTGTGATCAGGTCATCGATGAACGCACCCGTGTGTGGCAATCCGGCGATTGTAGACTGTTTCATCCTTTGGAACGTGGCTGGGGCATTTTTCATGCCAAAGGGTAGGACTTCATACTGATACAATCCAGATGGTGTGGCAAAAGCAGAGATGCTCTTGGCCCTCTCAGTTAAAGGCACACACCAATAACCCTTCAATAAATCAATCTTGGTCAGAAACTTTGCTTGCCCTACTCTATCAATACAATCATCAATCCTAGGTATTTGAAACACATCAGTTCTAGTTACAGCATTGACTTTGCAATAATCTGTACAGAATCTAGTACTTCCATCAGGTTTTGGAACTAGCACACAGGGTGAACACCAATCTGAGTTGGAGGGTCTGATAATATCATGTTTTAACATGTACTCAACCTCTTTCTCAGCAATCTTTCTCTTTTCAGGATTCATCCGGTATGGATGCTGTTTTATTGGTTTGGCATCACCAACATCTACATCATGAGAGGCTATAGAAACTCTTTTTGGAACATCAGGAAACAGATCCTCATATTTCTTGCTCAACCTTTCAAACTGATCTCTCTGTGAGGGTTCTAAGTGCTGGAGTTTTACATCAAGATTTTGCAACACTTCAGTGTTTGACAATTTACATGAAAGAACTTCAGCTTTAATTCTTGGTTCATCACCTTGAAACTCCCCCTCATCTTCACACGTTTCGACCATTGGAGAATCTGAAGTGACAGCTGCAACCCTAGCATTTCTGTCATGATAAGGCTTTAGCATGTTAATATGACACAATTGTTTTGGTTTTCTCCTATCTGGAGTCTTCACAATGTAATTGAGATCATTGAGTTTTGTCAGAATTTCATAAGGACCATGAAATCTAGCCTGCAATGGATTGGACTGCAAGGGAAACAACACAAGGACCTTTTCTCCTGGTTTAAACTCACGGCTTCTAGCCTTATGATCATACCAAGTTTTCATTTTTCCCTGACTTGATTTCAAGTTCTCTTTGGCAAGGTCACAAGCTGCACGCAATCTTTCCTTGAACTTGCCAACATAGTCTAACAGACTGATATGCGGCTCTTTCTCTTGCCATTGTTCACTCAATAATAGCAAAGGTCCTCTCACTTCATGACCAAACACTAGCTCAAATGGACTGAATCCAGTAGACTCCTGCACTGCTTCTCTAGCTGCAAACAACAGCAAATGAACCCCTTCATCCCAGTCTTTCTCATGGTCATAACAATAAGTCCTCATCATTGTCTTGAGAGTGGAATGAAACCGCTCTAAGGCACCCTGACTTTCTGGATGATAGGCACTAGAAAGAATCTGCTTTGCACCTAGTTCATACACAACCTGCTGAAACAATCCTGAAGTGAAATTGCTACCCTGGTCTGACTGAATTTCCCTGGGAAGGCCAAACAACGTGACGAACTTTATCAAAGCCTTCGAGATTGCAGTTGCCTTGATGTTACGTAGAGGTATGGCTTCGGGGAATCTGGTAGATGCACACATGATTGTCAGCAAGTACTGATTTCCAGATCTAGTCTTGGGTAATGGACCAACGCAATCAACAATGACCCTAGAGAATGGCTCCCCAAATGCTGGAATAGGCTGCAATGGAGCTACAGGTGGGTCTAACTGGTGTTTTCCAACTACCTGACAAGTGTGACAGGTTTTGCAAAAGTTGGAAACGTCTTTCCGAAGCCCAGGCCAAAAGAAGTGTTTCATGATCTTATCAACAGTCTTGTTAACACCAAGATGACCTCCTAAAGGTAAACTATGAGCCATTGTTAAGATCTCATTCCTGTAGACCTTCGGAACAACAATTTGCCTGACCACTGCCCAATCTGCATTGGCAGGGATATCAGGAGGGCGCCACTTCCGCATCAGCACACCATCCTTGAGATAATACCCAACTGGAACTGCGTCTATTTCTTTATCAGGAAGGGCTCTCCTCTTTAGTACACAAATTTCAGGATCATTAGTTTGCTCCTCAATCAACCGCTCTCTGGACAGAGACAAGTCTCCAGACACATCAGAATCACCAGACCCATCCGGCTGGCTGAATAGAGAACTGATAAAAGTATCTGATAAGTCCTCAAACGGAGAAACCATAGTAGGCCAATCAGAGTCATGAGGCGAACCACCTGAGTCCTGACTATTCAATGTACTGGACGGCACCACATCATCTTCTTCTTTAGCCTTCTTGGCCATAGCACGAGTCACTGCGCAAGAAGGATACAGAGATGGGTCCTCATCCCCATCTTCAGTGCTCGGCTGTGAAGTAAGATGAACAGGGGGAATTACTTTGCCCCCAGCCAGGTCATTGCCCAGCAACAGAGAAACACCCTTTATAGGTAGACTTGACATAAGTCCCACCTTTACCTGTCCTGTAACTAAATCTGACTTCAAGAATATAGAGCGCAGGGGTACAGATACAGTCCTCCCTTCAATACCTTGTACAAGTATGAAATCCCCTGAAGCGGTCTCATCACGTAACTCCAAGGAGTCCATCAACAAAAGTGACTGAGAAGCTCCGGTATCCCTTAGGATATATATGGGGACAGGAGTAGTATGCTCATTCAGAGCCACAAATCCCTCTGACACAAATGGAAGAAATTCCTCCCTCACAAAGTCAGCTGTATTAGGCTTTTTAGCCCCACAAGAAGCAGGCAATTCAGCAGATTGGTTATCTACTACAGGGGTTTCTAACCTTGTTTTCACAAAGGCATTTGGTTTGGTATCCTTTTCTTTTTCTTTTTTAGCTTTAAGGAACCAACAGTTAGTTGTAACATGACCAGATTTCTTGCAATATCTGCAAACTAGACCACTTCTGTCACTGTCAGCTTTCACACTTTGATCAGACCTGTTACTGGATTTCTGAGCACCATCACCAGATTTGTCTTTGTCTTTGGGTGAGGAATCTTGGGTATCACCATAACCCTTTATCTGAAATTGGGACCATCTATTATTACTGCTAGACTGAAATTTGGACTTATGTGTGAGAACATATTCATCTGCAAATTTGGCAGCTGATTGCAAATTCAGTGCTTGCTTCTCATTAAGGTAGGTCTTAACATCATCTTTAACACAGTTCTTGAATTCTTCAACTAACACCATCTCTTTTAGTGAGTTGAAATCATCCTTGACCTCCATAGAAGTACACCAGCGCTCAAAGCAAACCTGCTTTTCATTAGCAAATTCAACATAAGTCTGATTTTCAGATTTCTTCAGACCTCTGAATTTCTGTCGGTAAGCCTCTGGAACCAACTCATAAGCTCTCATAATAACCTTTTTGACAACCTCATAATCAGAGGAATCATCTGCAGACAAAGCCGAATAGGCTTGTTGAGCTTTACCCTTGAGGACAGTTTGCAACATCAGAGGCCAGTGTTCCTTTGGCCACTGGCAACTCTTTGCTACCTTTTCAAAACACTGGAAATAGTTGTCAACATCCTTTTCCGAAAATGGAGGCACCAGTTTTACCTCCTGGCTAGCCCGAAATTTATTTTCAGTTTGAATTTTTATTTTTAGTTGCTCCATTTGGAGTCTTTCTTCTCTATCGAATTTCTCTAATTCAAAATCTCTCTGTCTTGCAAATTTTTCTAACTCAAATTCTCTTTGTTTTTCTTCTCTTGCTAATTTTTCTAACTCAAACTGCCTTTGTTTTTCTTTTTCTTCCCTCTCAAATTCCCTTTCTTTTTCTCTTTCCTCCCTTTCAATCTCTAGCATTTTTAATTTAAGTTCCATTTCTATATTTGGATTTTCCACTGGAAACTGTTCCAGATCTCCTGGTGCAAACACATTTTCATCAATGTAATATTCAACTATCTCTCTAGCCAGTCTTGCTTTTCGCATGGCTGGTTTTACCTCTGTCAGCTCCAACTGTCTGCAAATTTCTAGCAGTTCTGTCTTTTTAAAAGACTTCAAAACCCCTACGGTTGGTGATGCCAAGAAATCATCCATTGCTGTTGTCAATATATATCTAGGAAAATTCACAAAAACAATTTCACAATTTGGAATGTTAGATTTTCAATAAATTACTCACACAATGGTCTATCCCGGACCTTGAGCCCCCAATTTGTTATGGCCCCAATTTGTTATTACATTTATAACACAACAGCAACAGCAAGGGACGACAAACACAGTTTCAACAACTAAAACACATTTGATTTTTAACAAAGACAAAGACTAATAACAACCTACAACTAAAGACCAAGATTGATAAATAAGAAAAAAACAGAAATAATTACAGTCCCTTCTTGGTGGGGTGGCTTGGTGATGTCCTGGATGAAGAAAATGCTCAAACACAGGCAAAGAAATCCACAAAAGAAACTACACAGGTCTTGAACAGAAATGACAGGTCTGGTCACACGTATCCTTCTTCTTGCAATTTCTCCTACTACTTTACTGTCTCAATTCTTTTCCTTATATACTCTTTTGCAGACCCCACCCACATTTAGACCTCTTTTTTTTAATTTTCTGAGACTTGCCCCAGACATGTCCAGGACATGTCTAAACATGACTCCAGTCTGAGCTGAACAAAAAAAAGGTAAATACTGCCATCTAGTGGCCTATATTCACATTACAAATAGTAAAATCTCAATGGTAGTATTTTCAGTGTAGATGATATTCAACAGTGTAACCTTAGGTCATGATAGTTGATGTAAAATCTCCCGTCCAAAGGCCGAACGTAGTAACTCACTTTATATTGGTTTTTGGAAAACATATTTTAATTTTAAGAACCATAGTAAAACCCCAATTCTGAAATAGTTGGGACAAAGTGTAAATTGTGAATAAAACCAAAATGCAATGACTTTCAGATCACAACCCAATATGTTATTTACAATAGAACATAGATAACATTTCAAATTTTCAAACAGACATTTTACATTTTTATCCACAAAATGAGCTCATTTCAAATTTTCTGGGAGCAACCGGTCACAGGCAAAAAAAGGGCTGAAACACTGGCATCAGGTGTGTAACATGATTGACTATAAACGGGATGTCTCAGAAAGGCAGGGTCTCTCAGAAGTAAAGATGGCCATAGGCTCTCCAACCTGTGAAGGTTGGTATTTCCTCACTTCATTTGCTGCTGCTCTATATTTGGGTCTGCTCCGAGCTTGAGTGATTGATTGATCTTTTTATTATTACTGTTATTAACCCCATTACTAACAATGCACGGGAAGGTGTTTTATTAGATAGGCACTTACTAATCATAACTAAATTAATTAGGGCATGAAGTGATTGAATTCCCATGTTTGATATTTTCAGCTCTGTGCTATTCTGTTCAAACCTTCACTTCTCCGCCTTCCTTGAATCTCGTATTGGTGCTCCTGCGCTGAACACGCTCATTACTCTTAATGAGCTTGTCATTGTTTAATTGCTTGGTCATTGTCAGAGTCCACGTATCCATTGTTTTTCCCCATGTCTTGCTATGATGTGCTTTTCTCCTCCTGTGCAGCCCAGGTGTTCCTCGTTCCCGTTGTCCCGCTCCCTTGCCTGTATCTGGGAGAGGCTGGAGGAGGGCAGCAGACAGAACCTTGTTTGCCACTTGCTTCATGTCTGTCTTGAGCCAAGTCTTTCATAGTTGTTTCTCGAGGTTTCACTTACCTGTATCTAAGTTTCTAGCATTGTTTGAGTTTTTGCCTAGTCGCGCATTCCTAGTTTTGTATTGTCCTTTTTTGGTATCTTTGTTTCCCGGTTTAGTAGCTCTGCGCAGTGTACCTTAGTTTCCTGATCAGCCCATTGGGTGTAGTTTTTTGTTGGCCCTTGTGCCTTGTTTTCTCCGTTAATTTAATAAACATTCATCGTTCCTTTTCATCTCGCGCCTGGGGTCTTTCATGCCAAATCCTAACAAGTCTGTTATCAATAACCATGGGTTACAAAAAATATTTTTTTGTAAGTTGTCTTAGTTTTTTCAACTGATTTAAGACAAATTTGCACTGCAGAATCTGAAAATGACATCCGTTTCTTTCGGCAGGTTTTTGTGCTGTCGATTTATAAATCCGATCTTCTGACTAAAACGATTACATTTCTGTGACATTATTGGTTGATTTTCGTTAATATTTCTTATCCAAAATAGGTTTTTAAGAGAAATTGTTTTCTAACACAGTGTATTAATTGGGAATTCCAAACTTCAGACAACTCCTCTTGCCCTAGGTCCACCGATGCAGATACTCGGTGTATGTCTTGCGCACCATCTGTGGCGCCCAAGCTTTATCCTGGTCACCAATTTTCATACCAAAATATGCATGGTAAGCACGCTTTATGAAACTTGCGACTGGATTCCTGTTAGGAACAATGGTGTATTCGCCGCAGATGTGGCAGAATACATTGGGTTTATTTTTGCAAGATCTTTTTCCCAAAGCCATTTCATTCACCTGAAAATAAATATACCTGTTAGTCATAAATTGGTGCATGTGAACTCGTCAGAGTTTGTTTATTTCAAGGAATAAAAAAAAACGCTGCATCATACAAAGGAAAAAAAATAACCGTACATGTAAACAAAAACGTAAAAAAACGACTCGTGGCGATATTTCAAAAAGTTGACCTGGTCGAGAAAAACCAATGTGATTATTGGATTCAGCACATCAAAATTGTCCAAAATCAGCTAAAAAAACTTAGACAATAAATTTGGTGTTGACCAGTGTAATGGTTCCAAAGTACTTGTACTGGGGGATAATCTCAACGTCCTCATTTAAAATCATAGTACTAGTGCTACTGCCAGGTTTAAGACGTTTTCAGCAGTACATTCATACATTAAAGCATCATTATACCTTCATTGCTTTATATGAATACAAAATACACACATTACTTTAGAGATTTCATATAAAATGAACGAGTGTTAATAACAGTTATTACCTCTGTTTAGGAGGTTATGTTTTCCCTTGGGTCTGCCGGTCTGTTAACAGGATAACTCAAAACGTTATGAATGGATTGGCACAAAATTTGGAAGGACGGTAGGTGGCAGTCCAAGGACATAACCCAACGTCAGTAAAATTTACAATGTCTCCTGCTTACACAGGAAAGAGCGGAGTAAGAATGGCCATTTTCTCTCACAGTGGATTTTATAAGAAAACAAGCCGACTAGTATTTAAACAGGCAAGCTCCTAAGCGCAAGCCAGGGTCGCATCAATGTTATTATTTTTTACATTATTTAATTGCTTGACCATTTACTTTGACTGGAAAAAAAAATCCTCCACGGCTTTTCTCAGTTCATCACAAATGCCCCACAACAAATAAAAACTGCCTCACACTCATACCTTGATTTTCATTCACCTTCGAGAGAATTTAGAACAAGCAGGCCTCAAGACCCTTCAGAAGTTCAGAGGCCGTACTGTACCAGGCCTACTCTGCTGTTTGCTAAAATTCATCGCCCAAGTAGGGCTGGCTGATAGGTCCGGTAGGTGCAGGGGGCCTCATAATTGACTAAAAGTAGTAGTAGTGCAGCTTGGATTGAACAGTTTTGCAGCCTTTCACAGAGAACAGCTTTTCCTCCTGAGGGAAGTAAGTCATTTCATCGGCAACTGCAGTGGCGATCTTCAGATTGGGAGTCAAGTCTTGAGCTTTCATCTCAGCCAGTGCACACATGCGAACATGGTTATGCTCCAGAGGTAGGAAGGGGACGAAGAAATCTACAAGTTTATTTTCAATCAGGCTGTGGTACCAGGATCCACCTGCAGACCCAAAGAGAGAAAGCCAGGTGTGAAATGGTGGATGTGAAATGCTACACGCAATTAAGAAAATATTGCACGAAGTATACAAATACACTGCCCCATTTTTCTAACGATTCTTACTTTTCTGATTGTCGAAGGCTGGCTTGAGATCCTTCTGCTGAATCTCCGCTCGATCTCTGCCTTCTCTCCGGAAATCCAGCGCAACCCGCATGATATTCTCGCTCCCTGCATTACTGAGGACCCAAAAGATCCATCATAATGTTAACCTATCACTGCAACTTTACACCCCATTCTGAAAACCAACACTGACATCCTATGGCCAACTGTCACTTCTTTTCACTGCAGTCCAACAAGTCATCTGCTATAGTTTAATCTAACAGTCCAAAGACTAGCATTATAAGCTCACTGAAAATTCTAAAATGGTTACAGGACTTTTCATCCTCTGATTTTTCATTTCATTTTCTTTTGTCCCTGGACTTTTCATCCCCAGACTCTTCTTCGCTGAGGACTTTTCGTCACCTATTGATAAGAAAACATGCCACCATTGATGACAGACAGATGGATGGAGGGATGATGGCTGGATCACCATGATGTTTGCCATGTGGATTATGTTCAACATGCAAAAGGACTCTGAATGCCTTGTCTGAGCTCATGTTGAAAATAATTCAAATGGCAAAAGAATATCATCGATATCGTCATCAGTCAAAATGTGTTCATGAATTTTATCAAGCAAATTTTCGGGGATCTTGAAATTTCCTTTTCGGAAACAAACCAGGCAAACTTTCACTGGGCATTCAACGTGCAACATCTTTCTAGTGACTGGGCACTTGAAGTGGTTGACCCCAAATTTTGTAAACCTTTATTATGTAACATCATTACATCCTGGTGCAATCAATTGATTCCATGTCCTTACCATTGCCTAATGCTTATCATGCAATTCAAAATAGGCCTTTTCAGATGAAGTAAGTGTGGGTGGAATTTGTGGAATACAGTTAGAACTTTCCTTGAAAGTATTTATCACAAACGGGTCACTGTCCTGCAATGAACTGTTATAGGTGTCAACTGTTGGGTTCTTACATTTTTATTTGATCTTGCAAACAAAATGGGGGGGGGGGTTTTAACTGATAGGAAAATTGTTAGTTACATTCCAAAAATGAAAGCACTGAAGGTGCTGATGCCTCGGTGCTTACAGCAGTGACAAGTATGTCCCGAAATCAGGTACGCTAATGCAGTTGAAACTATCAGCGAATCTAATAAGCGAATATAAACTTTGTACCCAAACGAACACCAATAACTACAATTAATTTAAGATAGATAGGTAAATGAAAGACAAATGACAACTGGTTATGCTAGATCGTTAAGAGCTGCTCACGTCATCTACTTTAATTGGAATTTAACAGGTTGCTATCTGACGATCAACATGATCTAAAGCTGGGTACAGAAAATGACGCCAACAACAAAATTCATTAGGGGTCAGCTAATGCTAAAAATTTCCCAAAAATGCAGTCATTTGATAAACTTACCTGCAAAAGTGTTCCAATGAAAACGAATGGAGGTCAGTGCTGGAACTATACATTGGAACAATTGCTTTACCCATGACATGCATTACTTCCGCATTCCTTGATTCCTACTGAAGTCTATGGAAGTGCCAAATAGTGCTATAAGTCGAAAACAAAGCTCTATCTCAAAAAAATGGCAGATTTAAATCCAAGATATAATGGCATTTAACCCATAGAGCAATATTCTAGGACTTGATTTTGACCGGCGTAGCAGCTATCCCAGTAACAGACAGAATGAATGACAGACACACAAACGAACTGCCGTATGCCCCGCTTGCACATGCGCACCGAGGCATGACAAAAGAAATATATCTCAAAAAAATGCTTTGAAAATTTTAAACGGGTTTCATGGTTGATACTAGTGGGCCATATAGCACAACTTCCAAGCATTAGTTGCTATGGGCAATTTTTCTCAACTTTCTTCAAGCTAAAACCTGGTGTGCATGTATGCGTTGGAATCAATAATAGTTAAACACCTTTATGAATCATGTATCATTAATTGACTGATGTTATACTAAGTGCTGTTCTCTTGGAGATAAATTACTGTTCAAGAACTCATCTAAAAAAAAAAACTCAGATGTTTGGTTTTTTTTTTTAAATTATACTTTGTGTTATACTAGCAAAGTAATGCCACACAAGACATGCACAATATATCAAGCGGAAAAAGAGAAGTTGAAAAAGGGAGAACTGCTGAGTCAACATCCCAGAGGAGCGGCCCCCCCCCCCCTTCTGTGATTGGTCTGAGAGGGTATAATGGGTTGGGCACACAGGAGAGAATCTGCATTCTTTCTTATACTTTCTTGCTTCTATTAATTTAGTTCACAGGTTTTGAACTTATTATCGCAATGAACGGAACAATTCTTCACCAGTCCCTTCACTTTGACTGCTTTCCCAAAAACTGGTCTAATACATGCAAACTTGGGCGCATGTTTGTGTGTGCACGTGCACACGTGCGGGGGCGAATGTGAGAGGGCAGGTGCACTGCAAAAAATGGTAAGATAAAAATACTAGGTAAGATGAATTTACTTATTTTAAGACTTAAAACACTTATTTCCATCACTATTTTTCTTAGTAAGACAAAAAAAAATTTCTTGTTTTGAGGTAATTTTTACTAGCTTGCCAGTGGGGTAAGTAAATTTCACTTGTCAAGTCAAATAGTAACTTGTATTAAGGGAAAAAAAAAAAAAACTTAAAACAAGTTACTATTTGACTTGAGAAGTGAAATTTACTTACCCCACTGGCAAGCTAGTAAAAATTACCTCAAAACAAGAATTTTTTTTTTGTCTTACTAAGAAAAATGGTGATGGAAATAAGTGTTTTAAGTCTTAAAATAAGTAAATTCATCTTACCTAGTATTTTTGTCTTATCATTTTTTGCAGTGTGCACGTGCTTTTGGCTGTGTGCACATGTAATTAATGAAGGTTACAAATGCACAATGTTTAAAACATGTCCCAACCAATGCTAAAACCACACCTTCACCCTTGCACAATACAATCTCAGAATGATTGATTATGTTTTAACGGCACAATTAATCCTATCGGAAGCATTTCACTGGACAAATATTAAACTCTTCCGGCTCACCTGAGGAAGATAAAAACGGCCTGGCGATAGGAGACTCCATCAAGATTTTCATTGTAACCAAGGTAAGGTTTGATGCTTTCAACGAGTTCAGGATGCATCTGGTCCATTTCGTCAAATATGAACAGGGAACGAGGGCAATTTGTGACATTACCTCTGATCCACTGCCGTAGCTGGGTCTGTCGGTACATCACAGGATCAGCACATAGTCCATATTTTTAAAAAATCTATCAATCATTACTTATGCTTGAGTACGCTTACAAAGCTCGGAAAATGTGGCCAAACCTATGTGATTTCAATATGGATGCATTGTATGAGACTATAAGTGAAATGTTTAAAGCACTTAAGAACATTCTCATGTTTCCAGACACCATGTATCCAGAATCTAATATAAGGAGTAGGCGTACTTAACAAATTGACAAAGATGGTTTTAAAACATCCTGATTTGAAGAAGACTGCAGCAGCAGGGTTGTAATTTCTGACAGCTAAATAGGTCTTTTTAATAGTTGCGCATCATTCCGTACTTTATATGTATTAATCAGTGTCATGCGTGGAAAGTGGACGGTGGCCACGAACTGATGAACATAGCGGCTCGCCAATCCTTTGCGGTAGATGTTCTTTGCTATTAGCTGGCTCATAAATGTCTTCCCCGTCCCAGTCGATCCATGCAGAGAGAGGACCAGCGGCTTCTTTGGGTTTTTTGTATTCACAAGTCCAGTCACAGCTTTCATGATTAATCGAGAGGCTAAATGTTGTCCTAATAGTTTCCTCTCCATGTCAGATTCCAAACCTGGGGAGCATTAAGCAAAAAATGTGACTTGTCATTAGAAGTTAAGCAACCACATTATCAAAGTTGATGCTTTAATTTCAAAACGAAGCAGGAAATGGCCGCTACGGAGCTTATCCCTTAGAGCTGAAAGTAACACTACAGCAGACACCTGTCCCTCATTAGCGTTGTTTTTGGCCGTCATCTTACGATGGTAAACTTCTGATTTATGGTATTGCCTTGATCTATTTTTGACCAAAAAAAAAATAAGTTCCTTCTTTCTAGGTCAAATATACCAAATCAAGGACATTTTAGGTGAGTAAATTCCCTTTTGGGTACACAGTGGATGTATTTGTGATAGACAGCTGAAGTCTCAGGGGAAAAAGAAGGCAATCTAATTCCATATTGTTAACATTAGTTCAACCTCACAAAATGTTTTTCACTATGTATTCAACCTACGTATAGCGTGTCCGCTCTAGTGCTATTTTTAGCTCAATGGCTAAAAAAAAAAGTGCTGTTGCCCAACTACAATCACAAGTTCTGTTGGAAGAAAAGTCAATGGCAGTTTGAGTGTTACTGAAAACCTCAGTTCCAATCAGGGTAGTAGCCAGGATTTGAGAAAAGTGTATGCTCATTTAAAACAGTAATGCAAGAGAAAAAAGCGAATTAGCGGTCTTAGGGAATAGAAAAGAACAAGTCGACATGGTCAACAACATCCCCCGCCAATTGTGTGCTTCTTATTTTCGAACTCCATTAAGGCCTTTATGGTCTGAAGATAAAGACTAAATTTGGTTGTCCTATCTGTAATAGTTTCTGAGAAAAGTTGTCCCCTTTCTCTCGGACGGACGGAAGGACGCACACATGCACGTACGTACGCACACACGCATGCACAGATGGACGGACGGACGGAGGTCAAACCTATATCCCCCTCCCACTTCGTGTTGGCGGGGGCTAATAAGTGGAAGTACCATCCTCAAGACTGTGGTTTACAAGCTAGTAGTGCATAGGGCAACTAAACTCTAATACAGCACCTTGATGAATTTGCTATGATAGAAGCAAGTAATAACAATAAGAAATATTTAAGCAGTTAAAGGTTGTAAGTTTTTTAACATGAAGTCACAAAGGAGAAGTTTTAAACAAATTAGTCCCTGACATCCATATGAGATCCCCTGCATTGCAGATGTGCTTAAAAGGTACATAGAAGTTTATAGAATAGTGTTAATGTTTATTTTACATTTTTGATTAAGTTATTAGTGGGCAAACTGGAAGTTTGCAAACTAATGTTCTTCCCACTCTTTCTTTCTTTCTTTCTTTATTTTCAAATTTCCATGCTGACTCACTACTCCAGCATACTTTAACCTAGAAACTTCAATCAAACTTTAAAAAACTCAGCTTGTTCTGAATTATGTTGCTTGTATTTATCTTCTCGATATCTTTCATACTTATTAATTATTAATTTAAATTTTAATATATTTGTCCCATAGGAAGCAATGAAGCAGATTTTTCAAAATGTAGCTATTTTTTACTCTGTCATACTTTTAGCTAGAAAGGTCATTCAAACTGGAAAATGTTCAAGCCTCTGGAAACTTGTCTTAACATAGTGAAAATTCACATATAATATCAAAGTTGAGTGTCTCATAAAGCATCTACAAAAAACTGAGTGAAAATTAACATAACTATTCATTAACCTAGTTCAAAAGACTTGATTAAGCGTGTATTAAAGTCTTCGCATTGACTTTGAATGTAATCTGTCATGCGAAAAATTTGTTTCGCATCCAGTGTGCAAAGCAGTTGCAGAATCAGACGAAGCAGAACCTCTGCCATCTGGAAACACCATCCAGCCAGCCAGTTACGAAATGGTATTTTGTAAAATCCTTTGCTGTTTTTATTATTACCGAGTTAGCGCATCTCTGCTAAAATTCAGCATTAGCAGGGATGCACCCAACGGCGACCTGATGGTACTGTAACATTAGCTAGCACTGCACAATATTATTGCATCATAATTAGCTTGCCACTCAACCGGTTGTGAAAAAGACACATACGAAGAGCTTACATTTGCAGCCAGTCTGTCACGAGCAAAATCATAGGCAATCATTAAAGGGGACCTATTATGCTGATCCTTCTTTTAATGCATATAGGTAATGTTATAATGTTGGATGTCCATACTCAACCTCTGAAAAGTTTCTGAACATAAGATACAGGGGTTTTGCCGTAATCCAAGAACGTGATTTCGTGAACGTGATTTTCTCTCTGAACAGCTCCTACCGAGATCTTCACGAGATCTCGGCAAAACCTGACGTCCGGTCGTGCCATCCAATTAGCACAGACCTAGCCAAAGCCAATCACAGCACTGGACCTGCCCACACCAGAGACTATTCTAGCAGACGTCAACAACCGCGGATCATACTATGCCTTAGCAGCATCTACACTTCTAGAAATACAAAAGAAGAACCGCAGATCATTTGAGGTTCAATTTTGTCAGCATCTCTCCGAAAGCTGCTCGTCCGTTTACTTTTGAAAGTGAAGAAAAGCACCTATTTCTCTCCCAAAAGACGATGCCTCCAGAAATCAGTGGGTAGCTTTTTTGTTTGCTGGAGGCGAACAGCCACAACCAAAGGGAATGTTACCTCTTTGTGCTCAGCATTTCACCAAAGACAGCTTTCTCAATATAGGATAACTCAACACAGGATAAGCAACACAGGTTTCAGCTGCTTCTCAAACCTGAAGCAGGTGCTCCGATTGAGCGCTCAGAGTCGCAAGCTGTAAGTAACCATATAACAGCAAATAATATAAGTGAAGCTAACGAGTTACGGGAGTCTAGCAGGATTGCTAATAATAGTTAGCACTAACAACTGGCCTCAAACGCAGGCTTTGTAAAATATCTGAAGATAAAGCCTGTATTGGTCGCGACTGTCCGAGACTCACAAGTTAAGTTTCGATCCACTTGTCAATCAAATTATCTGAAGTTTGCCAAAAACTAATTAAGCTGGTGAAATATTAACAAGCAGAGTGGGGAAAGCTGAGAGAGTTAAAAGCTTAGATACATTTAGGATCAGAAAGGGGTCAATGTCAACATGAAATGCAGCTCGTGGCTCTCTCAGCTTTCCCCACTCTGCTTGTTAATTAGTTAGCTCATTGTCTAATTTGTTCCCCTGCCCGCTTTCACTCCTCATTGCTCTCCTTCGTCTGCTTTGAGTTTGAACTAATGACCAGTGACTTGATCTGACTTGGACATGATGACTTGAACACAACTCTGGAAAAGGGGTGAAAAAATACTTCACTTCCCAGAATGCTTTACTTTATCCAAGTATTCAAAATGGTTTATTTCAGGACATTTGTTTGAAAGCCTCTGTTGACAAATTTGATGGTCAGAGCTAGTTTACAGAAAAAAAGTTCCAAAGTTTGTGATAACAGCAACATGGAAAAGGATAATAGACCTAAAGGGCCATCTGTACTAGATCATTTTGGTGAGCTAACTCCTACAAGGACACCAGGAGACCACCAAGCCATCTGCAAGTACTGCAATACTCCAATTTGTGGCTCCATCAGGGCAACTTCAAATTTCAAACAGCATCTACAGGTAAGCAAAGAGATTTGTTATTTGACTTTTATTTTGATAGCCATGGCCATGGCATTGGTATCAGTGTTGGGATCATAATTCAAAAACTAATGTATTAGACATTTCTCACTTCTTGAAACATGTACTATAACTTATTTCCTTATGCATCAGGAGCTTCTCTCTCTAGATAATCGCCACACTACTTATACCCACATGAGCTTTTTACTTTCCTAAGCCTAAACCTTTTTACTGAACTTCGGGATTTCTCTTGAAAGGAAAGCTCTCTTGTAGACAGGAGTCTGAGCATAGCATTGTGTTCGAATTTGACCTTTTGTTGATACTGTAAATCTTCTTTGTGACTGTCTCTGTTAAAAACGCTATATACATAAAATTTAATTGATTATGTTTATGACTCAAAAGCCTCCCACATTCAAATCACCATCAGATGACATCAGGTATCATTATGCAACTGGGAAGACTAAGGCAGAGAATCCAGTAGTCCTCACATACAGTGCTAGGGAGGGTAATGTAATAAATGAATTTAGAACAGTATAAGGTTATACTGAATTCTGTTGCAGCCAAATGTAATTAAAATAATTCTAAACTAAGGCTTTGCATCCTACTGTAAATATTAAATGTACACTGTAGGTATGCACTTGTAAATTACGTTTTATTATGACTCAAGTGCTGAAGGCCATATTTATCAAGAAACCAAATAATTTGTAGAATGCATTACGCTATACTCTCGAACATATTAGGTTGAGGTAAATGATATGGCTTTTTTGCTTACAGTGGAAACATTCTGAAATCTTGATTGAGTTTGCAACCGGCAGTCACACAACCCAACCAAACCCAGATGCAGATAATGGTCATCCTCTAGCGACAACTTCAAGCTCTAAGTGGTCAACAACCGATACACGTCAAGTTGCTCTCACCGATAGCATTGTCACATGCATTGCAAATGGTCTGCAAAAGATGTTGAGGTCAGTCCTTTCAGTTCCCAGCGATGCCCTTGCTGAGCTCAACTGCACTATCCAGCTGCCTGCATATGAATTCAAAATCATCTAGGAGCTTTGTGAGGTGTTAGAACCTTTTGAAGAAGCTACAGACCGCTGTCAGGCAGAGAAATCAGTGACATCAAGCTTTGTGATCCCCTGTATCAGAGGCTTACGACTAGTGTTGGTGAGATGAAGCTTCATGAAGCGTTGAAGCTTTCCAGCCAGATGTGTTGAAGTGTGGCTCATTTCTTGAGGTTTCGAATTGCACTCTAGAGACTCCTATTGGTCAATAAAAACACATACAAATTGTGCTTTGAGGAAAATGATAGGTAACCATAAGCCTACAGCCTGAAAGTGGCAAAATCAATAAATGCTAAATAAAATCAAGTATTTTGACTACATGTTATTTCATAACGAAACTAGAAGATACTTTTGAGGACTGGACAGAGGGCAGTGAATGTGCTTGTGAAACAAAGAGCATTGTATTTTTGTTCAAAATAATAAGAATTTCCCCCAATAATATAATGGAAAAACGAACAAAATAAGGGAATTTATTATGTATTGGAAATGATTTGAAACGGCTTGAAAATATGACGACATAATAATCTAACAATTAGCCACACTAAGCGACCTTATTTGGTGAAATCAAATCAAAGTATTGCCGAACGAATGAAAACTTTCTCTTTCTTGCTGGCTCCATCCCATGCAATGATAAACTCACACACCGCACAAAATCGCGAACCGCTCTGTCAAACTTAAACTACTGACAACAACCCACGAGCTGCAGAAGAGAAATGGGACATTTTATGGTCACATCACTCGCCGAAAGTGAACCCCCCTTCTCGAAGCAGCATCCCAAATGAGGCTTCGAACGTAATGGTTGATGTCATTTCACCGAGACGATACAAGCCTCGACACGGAGCTCCGTCATGAAGTGCTACACATTTTTGATACACGCTCCGAAGCCTTGGTATCGAGGGTAACACCACTACTTATGACATACAATTTAAGATGTGAGGATGACTGGGAACAAAAAGTTTGTGTCCAATTAACAAAGTTCAATTGATAAACCTCCTTAAAAATTTGAGGACATGGAGTGCTTCCAGTTGGCTGCCACGCTTGCGTATTGGTGAGGAGCACATCCTAATCAAGGATCTCGTTTCTGCAAAAATCTGAATCCACCTCCCCAAAACTCAATGCCAACTCTGACAACAGTACCCAGACAAGGAAACGCCCCAGACTCCCTTCCTATTGGAAAGCCAATCAGCTACTGCGCCAGTTGACACAGCCTTGCATGAACTCCCGGTCTACCTGAGTAAACCATGCCTGACAGGATGCTGAACCTAAGGTGATTTGAAAAGAAAACCAGAGCAGTTTTCCAAACCTAGCTGCACTTGCCTGCAAATATCTGGCCAATATCTGCATCTGTTGGGAGGATCTTTAGTGTTGCAAGAAAGATATTCCGACCTGAAAGATGTCATCTCAATGTTAAAACCTTTGAGGAACTTATGACAATTAGATGCAAACTTACTCTATAAATTAAGAACTGTAATAAATTATTATTGCATTTACCACAATTTTGTGTCATTTGTTCATTTTCAAATAAAAAGAATATTGCAAATTATTCAAAATTGAGAGAATTTGTGTTTTAGTGTTGGTGAAGTATTTTTAGTATTTAAGCCAAAATGTTAAACGTGAAAATTCTTCCTGTTACTCAGCTATAAGGAATTTCTCTGAATTACAATGCATTTAATTCCACTTTCTGTAATTCCAATTCAAATTCCAATTCAACATCCTGTGAATTGGAGCCAATTCAATTCAAATTCCAATTCTTCAAATGAATTGAATTGAAATTCCTAATTCGGAATTTTGCATAAGCCTGGTTGCTAGTTTCTTAGCTGGATAACTATTGCCTTTAAAGCATGAACCCTGCTTACCGAGGGGATTGGCATCAGATCCTTGCACATGGCTAGCTAATGCCTTCAGCATTTCTCGTAATGGATTAAAATTGCTGGGGCTTGTTTTTGTAAACCAGGGTAATGGTAAATGATTTAGCAGCTTGCAATCTAACGTTCAGTAGGGGAGCCCCTCGGTTCCACTGATTCCATTAGAGCCATCAAGCCAACATCCTGTTCTACAGGAACAACTTTGCCTCTTGAACCTTTTAAGTCCACCATATTGGATTTTGAGATAATTTGCATAATTATGATCTCCGCAAAAATGATATCTTATGCAGAACGGCTGGGCTGATTTGAACGAAATTTGAAAAAAATCATCTTGAAACCAATCCCAACTTAAGTTGAGAAGAAGCTGCTACATCCAAAACTATCGCCGCCACAAGCCAATCAAGTTGCCGCATTAATGAATTAATATGCAAATTAGCCAATATCATTCAACATTGCATCAATCATTCTGAAATTTCTTGTACGCAATAACAAAGCCTCCCTGACAAGAAATTCCAAATTTGAAAGCAATCCGCCAAAAAACACAGAATCCACAAGCGCGTGAACAAGCCCATTTTTAACCAAATTTTTAATACGTGAAAAATATACTTTAAAATCTTCATCTCATAAATTGTAACTTCGATTGATGCAAAATTCCATATGTCAGGCCTTTGGGGTATGCTCTATCTAAACTGTAAAGTAACAGTTGCTACGTCAAATAACACCAAAGCTAGGCATCAATCAATTTGCAACAGTGATAGAATGAGTTTTTTTTGTATTTAATACTCATGTGCTTCTGCCCCACTGTGCTGATCGGTACAAAACTTGGTAAAAAACTTGGTACGAAAAACCCTCACAATGTCCTCTGTCTAATTTATGAAGGAAAAGTAGCTATATCAAAAAACATGGCTGCCACAAGCCAATCAAGTTGCTTCATTTACTAATTAATATGCAAATGGCCAATATCATTCACTGTTGCCTCAATCATTCAGAATTTTTTTGTGCACAATGACAAGGTTTCAGTTACAAGATATCCAAAGTTGAAAGCAATCCATCAAAAACCACAGACTCCACAAGCACTTGAACACAGCCATTTTTAAGCCAATTTTTACTATGTGAAAAATATATTGAAAAATATTCTTTTCATGTACTGTAACTTCAACTGATGCAAGGTATTGCCTTTGGGTTATGCTCTATCTAAACTGAGAACAAATAGTTGCTACACCAAGTAACACTAGACCTACGTGCTAATCAATTTGCAAAGGTGTCAAAATCAATGTTGAAAAATGATTGTGTTCAAATGGGTATAAATTCAAGACGGTTGCTGAAAAAGTGTTGATACTTTGCATTCTATAACCATAAAGGATGATTCTTCTCAATGAACATTTTGTATACTGATGATGTGGATTTGCTGCCACATTGGATTTTATCTTACACCTTCAGTTTGTCCTCCCGCCAAAACAAAACACTGGGAACCCCTGAGACATCATAGGTATGTTTCTCCCTCTGTCAACAATCATTACAATGAGGGAGAATGTCATCGCTGACATCATTTGGTGACAATCTTGAATTATCTGTAAGACTCTTAAATGTCATCTTTTCTTGAACTGTTAGTCCAATTGGCAAAAAACTTGGGACTTGGGACAAACCTCGGTCAATTTGCTAAGGAAAAATGTTGCAACTTCAAAGCATATGGCCTTGACAAGCTAATCCCATTCTTCATCACAGACTTTTACTGCATGAAATCAAAGACCCCCAGGCAATTAGTTTATTTGTGCTCTGACCCCGGAAGTGCTGCTTGCCGCTATATTAATTCATGGGATTACAGGAGCTGCCCTCAAATTCAGAGCACAGCCTTCTTCAGCGAGGACTTGGAGAATGCTTCAAGCAATTCTTTTATTTTATTGTTGGAGTGTACTTCTTGTTATGTATGAGTATTTTATGTACAGCATTGCATATCATTTGTAAATGGAGATTTGTGACATGCTGTTTTTGCTGCCTTGCTGGTCAGCTATTTATGTTGTTCATCAGCACCCTCTGGTGGTGTATCTGTAGAAAACCGGGATCTGATGCAATACCACTTCTTTGTGAAGAAATAGACTAGTGCTTTCTAGAAGTTTCTGGCATCTTCCTGCCTGGAGGGGGCGGGATTACCCAGTAATTCTGTAGATCTTTCCAGAATGTTGCTAGCTATATAGAGGCAGAGTTTTTGTTTTGGCAACAGAATTGCATAGTGGTATTGGAGTGTTATTATAAGATAACAGTGGATTATTTGTAGAAGATTTTTTTTCTAATCAGTGAAGAATAAATTTGTTTAAGTTGTCGTTGCTGGTTTTCTTTGTTGTGATTTTCAAATCATAACACTCTAAAGTTATTTATTCATGAAAAACTGATGAAAGTTGTTAAAAATGCTACACAATGCATTGTCTGAGAAACTTACAATTTTTTGTAAGACAATCATTGACACTTTGAGATTGACAAGTCAATGTTGACTGAATAGTAATGAACATGTAACTGGCTGCTCATGTAGTCCTTCCTTATACCCTTCCATCTACACTTACTGGCAAAAACTGTCACTCATTTTGTCAGTTTAAAAATACATTACAAAGCGGTTAATGTAGACTGCTACAGCTTCAGTATTCCAATAGTGACTCTAGTCATCTGCCCAAGGATGAGGACTACATGAGAAATGTTTTGTTATTCAACATTAATTTTCTTTGATGGCAGTAAGTAAAACCTCTTATAATGTATAATAAAGGTCTTTACATGAACGTGGAGCCAAAAAATTCACTCTGGAATTCTTTCACATATACTAATTCTGCTTCAGTACATGAGAGGCGTGAAATGAGAGTTAAAGAAAACATTTATTTAAACAAAAATTGCGGAGGCCTTAACTTTTTGGTGGCCAAAAGACAACCACAACCATTATGATGGTTACATTCAATTGCATTTATGAAATCATGTTACTCAATTTAAAAAAAATCAACATTAAGATGTGAAAATTTTAAATACGCCTAGCTAACTTTGTGGTTAGATGGGTATTTCATTTTAATTCAAAATTCAAAGTACCGTTCCAACTTAAAGAAAAGTTATAAGTTCGACTTATGACTCAGCCAGCGGTGTGCACAAATGAAATGACACTTTCACTTTGGAATGTAATTTAGAAAAATCAGCCAAGCCGGCGTTAAGGTGATCACTGCTCGCAAAATGGGGTAAGTTACAGTTGACAACACTGACTGCAGCTACATGGAGCTAATTGCAAATATCGGTTACTTGCGTTAGCTAATGTACTTTTGTAGTTAGATACCAAGCTAGCTTGTTAAGCAAGATTCACTGACAAGACACTCATTTCTGGCGAGTTACGTAGTCAGAACTATCTGCGAAACAGATGGCAGTGGGGGTCTCTTTACCCACAGATTGCATTTCCTTTTTTGACGAGCCCACGATTGCAACTCTACCGGCAGTTGGAGGGTCCGTTCCCTTACACAGGCTGTACGGTCTCTATGTATTAGCTATTACAGGCGTTTACATTAATAGCGTAACAGCTAGGGCAGGTGAAAATTTCAGAGGGGTGTTCGGGTGGGTGTATGGGTGGGATCTCGATACCGCGGCTTGACCCGCGACTTCGCAAACTCTGGCTCCAAATGTGCAAGATACCAGCGCCGGTATCCGTGATATTTTGGCTCCATTTTTTGGGTCCAAGTTTCGACGCATATAACCTTCTCCCTACCTCCACCACCAGGTCAAACTTTACATTTCCAAATTCAATAACTCATGCTGCACTTCTTGTTATCATTTCTAGAACATAAAAAATAGCTGAAATTGATTTTCTGCTCCATATGACATTTGCTGTTGCACCATCACCAGGCCAAGCTGTTATTTTTTTATTGCAATAAATCCAAAAGCCTTAATGGGTATCATGACAAACCTGCTTTCAACATTCCTGGAGGACTGAGGAGGAAGTTACTGATTGTGGCATCATTGCCATGTTTCCTGCAGCTCAGGGGTGTCCAATCTAATCCAATAATCTAATTGTAGCAGTGGGCTAAAACAAAGACCTGCACCCAGACCAGCCTTTTACGGATAAGATTGTACACCCCTGCTGTAACACCACCACATGGCAAAATGTAACACTTCCAACTGCAATAATTCAGTTTGGATGCAAAACATGTCAAATGTTTTGTGATTATTCCTGATGGATGGAGGTGATGTTGGTGACCTTATGACCATCCCTGTAGCACCACCGGGCCAAATTTTTCATTTTTAAAAATGCAATAGCTCAAACGGTTATATGTGAATCCTGTCAAATCTACTTTGTGATTTCAAGACACGATAACCTTTACTGTACCGTTAGCAAAGCCACATTTCCTATTGCAATGAGTCCAAATATTTTCATGGAAATCACATCAATTTTTCTGTGAACACCTTGGTGCATGAAGGAGCAATCTCATTGCTCCGGTGAAGCATCATCTTCAAACCTATGCACTTATAAAAAATTCAATAAGTCAAATAGTTCTTATGGGGAAAAAAATTTGCAGTGAACATTCCTGGAGCCAAGCGCAGTTCCCCTGATGATTCTCTAGACCCTATAACCTTCTCCTATAGTGCTACCACCTGGCCTAACTTCGACGGTTGCCAATGGGGAAAGTCTACAGCAGCCTATTGGTATTTTTCATTACGAAATGCTTCTATATCATCATGTTTTACTTGGTTCATGACAGGTTTGCACGGGTGGGCAATTCCAGTCCTGGAGGGTTGTTGCGTATGCAAGTTATAATTCATGACTACTAATTGCGCCAATTGGTTGTGTGCACAACCACACTTCCATTTAGGGGAGACAAGAACAGCCTTTGTGGTCACTGATGATAATTTAAAAGAAATGCAGCAGAAAAGTCTGATTTCACAAACGTTTCGGCTAATTAAGACAATCAACTTATTAAAGGGCAGAAGTTGGCGCAAAAACAAGGGACAGTGCTAGAAACTCTTCGAGGCGTTTATGATACAAGTTAGAAACTCTTATACGACGTCATTAATGACGTTCGTGGAAATTCAGTGGCTACTACTTCAATGGTTCCCACTTCCGACACATCCAAAGTGATTATTTGGGGGATAGTCGCGGCTACTAAGTTATATACCCAAGCGATCCATTGCTGTATTGCTCCACCGTTTCTGGGAAAACGCACCCATGGGTGGTTAACATGAAGATTGCAAACACAACCAAATGCAACTGGACGAAGAGTGAACTCACCGGCTAAATCGTACTCGATCCATTTGTCACGACACGTTTCATAATTGGACAGATATGTGTGCAGTTTTTTCCCCACCAAAGCAGCCACTCCGCCCAATATCAAGATTCCGGGCGAAAATGCATTCACCAAGTCAGTCGATATCCAAAGAAAAATAAGCTGTCTAATACTGAACATACGCATAGTGAAAGCCTGTTCGCGTAGCAGCAATGAATGAAAACCGAAACCACTGTGCTGAGCCGTACGCGGTGGTTTCCTAATAGCTGTGTCCTTTAAGTACCTGCCCACTAAGTATGCGCGCTAACCCGAAAACAGACTGGTTCGTCGGGTTATTATCCCCCGCCAACACGAAGTGGGAGGGGGATATAGGTTAGACCTCCGTCCGTCCGTCCGTCCGTGTGTGCGTCCGTCCGTCCGTCCGAGATAAAGGGGACAGCTTTACTCAGAAACTACTACAGATACAGTAACCAAATTTGGTGTGTAGCTTCAGACCATAAAGGCCTTGATTGAGTTCGAAAATGAGAAGCGCACGATTGGCGGGGGATGTTGTAGACCATGTCGACTTGTTTTTTATAACCAAACTAGGGAAAACGTCCATTCAAGTACAGTCTGACTGGTTTACAATTCTATGGAGTTAAATTACTGTCAAAACCTAATATACAAACAGAACACGTTTTGCAAATGTACAACGATTCACTAACAAATAAACTGTGATTTGCAAACGCAAAACTGATTCACGTAAATTCTAACGACTCAAGTGAGAAAATCGGCACCACCCCAGATAACATGGCAGACGTTGGCCCAACGTTGGTAATGGTTGGCAGCGTCAGAGTTGGAATTCCAGCGTTGGGCCAACACTGAACCAACGTAAAGAAAACAACCAAATAAATAGGTTGGGCAACTAACGTTGGCTCATTGTTGGCCCAACATAGGATTTCTACCTGAGGTTGGTTGAAGGACTGAGGTTGGTTGGCCTTAAGGTCGTTTCATCTCTATAATTGAGCAACATGGCATATAATAATAATAATAATAGTAATATATATTTTTTTATTTAAAGCCGCCTTTCATGACACTCAAGGACACCTACATGTACATATAACAAAAGAACAACTGGAAAAGTAAAAGAAAACACACATGAATACAAAACAAGCAATATACAAAAAAAAAAAAAACAAACAAACAATGGGCACTAAAAACCACATACTGTATGTCAGTCCGAAATAAAAGTGAGTTTTTAAGTGGGAGGTCCCATGTTGGAGAACAAGCAGGTGTTCAACTATTTGAAGGAGGGGCCCCACTTAGCTAGCTATTATTACTATTATTAATATTAGTATTATTTTTTTATCATTATTATTGTTCTTGTTATTGTAATTAAGTTGTGTAATTATTTGATTGTAATTACTTGATTATTAATTGTTGTGTAAATAAATATTATAACTGTCACTTTCAGACTACATCAATATCAGACTCCTCTTTATATTCAAATTTTAGTAATGACCCTAGGCCTAGGACAAGGAAATGTGCCAGCAGCCATGCCACTATCTGATCTGCTCCAGCTGTGGGGCTGAAGCTAAGCAGGTGTGGGCCTTGGATGGTAGACTGAGGTGGTGGGCCAGGAGGTTGTATTCTTTCTTTCCAGTGGAAGGAGATGCTGAAAGATGTTAAAACATGATCCTGACACTCTGCAATAAGAGTGGCTAAAAGTTCCAACCTGGCTCTTTTGACCTGCCACCTAATCATCCCCTGATCTAATTGGCTGTGCAAATCGCTCTCTCTCTCTTTCCTCAGGGCTCCCTTGAAAAAGAGATTTCAATCTCAACGGGACTTCCCTGGTTAAATAAAAAGTATATGGGCTAAATTTAAAAGGAAATTAGTTTTAAGTTGGTAATTGGATATAAGCCAACGTATTGCCAACTTTTACTCATACATTGGCAACACAATGTTGGCCCAACGTGTCTCCAGCGACTAAAATGACGTTGGCCCATTGTTGGCGTGTGATGTAAGGCCAACATCTATGACTACGCTGGGCCAACTTTGGGCCAACTGCGGCATATTATCTGGGATCACATCACCGGTAGAAAACTGCCAAAAGTTACGAACTTGCATGAAGTATTTTCTCATACTAATTGAAGCACCATGTATTTGTGATAGGCACGTTTTGGCAGAGGTGTATAATCTAGGGGTCAGAAAGTAAAAATCCAACCATGTTTTCATTCCACCCGTAAACTCCTGTCAGTAGATTTCACTTGTTAGTTTTACCTCCCAGCTGAAGAATAGGGCCAACTGACAGATCTTTTGTGGCTGGAACAATATCCTGGGATGGACTTTTACTTCCTGAACCTGGATTATACACCTCTGGTATTGTGTTAAGAAAAAAAAACAGAATAGGCTATACTAGTTTGTGAATGGTGTTTTGTATTTACAAACCACACTGTTTGTTTGCGAATCGTTTTTGCATTTGCAAATCACGTTGCGTTTGTTAGTAAATTGTGGAAGTAAATTTGAAAGTAATTTAACTCCATAGTGATCCTTTGCGGGGGAATTCATGTGGAATGAATGATTACATATATATATATTTGGCCAAAGAAACCTGAGATGTGTCAGTTATGCGGAGCTTGTTTGGTGCTATGGGATGTGAGTAAAATATTTTGTATGAAGGGCTGGAAGGGCTTTCCCCTGCTGGAAAAGAGGCTGGTTCGTCTGGTCCAGAGCTGTTTTCTCAACGAGGCGGTACCGCCCCCTGGGGGGCGTTTGGACCACTTCGGGGGGCACTGGGAACGTGAGGGCTGAAACGGGTGAGTAAACAATCACCACAACTTAACTTGTGCAGTGTTAATTATTTCAATGTAACTGTTTTTTAAAGAATTATGTTTTTAGACATTTCAAGTGCAAATAACTCAACTCCTCGACGGAGCAGCCGTCTTGATCTCCATAGTACAAGTACGCCCATAAACAAATCCACCTCAGCGCAGCAGCGCAGCCCTTTCCGAAACTATTTCGCCCTCCCACTACAACCTTTTACTGGTTTGCGGGCCTATATACAAAGCAAGGGGAGGTTAGTAGGGACAGGGAGAAGTAACTAGAGCAGGGAAGCCCCAGAACGGCTTTGGACGGCCCTCATCTCAAACCCAAGTTTGAGGATGAACGATTTAATAACCAATGAAAATTTACAAAAGCACTATTACGTATTCAACGTATTCAACTGTATTAACACAACACAATCAAACATGGCGGAAAGCAAGAAAAATTGCCGACAGTATAATAAAAATTATATCAATTATGGATTCATTCCTTCACTGACAAATAGGCAATTACCAAATATACAAGCCGTGCGAGCAGGTGCTCTCTAATGAGGCCATGAAACCCTTGCGGTTACAGGAACATTAAAGCAAAAAACATCCTGACCAGGCATCAAAAGACTTACTTCAAGTCACTGAGGGATCAGCATTCAAGGCGCCCTACGATCAACACCCTGTTAGCCTGGAGAATCAATCAAACTGAGAGCGGGCTGGTGGCCTCCTACAACATTGCTTTACTAATAGCCAAGTCAGGCTTACTGTTCACTGTAGGGGAGTCTCTAATTATTCCAACAATAAAGAAGGGTGTCTCCACAGTCATGGAGCGGGACCCTGCGCTAGTCATCAAGGTCATCCCGCTCAGCAATGATAGTGTGGCCCAGCGCATACGGGAGATGTCGCTCGACACCGAGCAGCAGCTGTGCGCAACAATACGTGGGTTTCCCCTCAGAGTCCAGCTTGAGGAGACAACAACAATGTCCTTCTGATGGCCTAAGTCCGGTATTTGTCTGTAGGGCAGGTGTTGGCAAGTAACTTGGGCTGCAGGCCAAGATTTTAACTCGCTACCAGGTGGCGGGCCAGAGGCCAGGCTTCAGCCTGTTTAGACACTGCGATAAGTGCTCCTAAGGCCCACTCGCAAAACCAGGCCTACACAGAGAATGGTGAGTCTAATAAAAATAACTAATGACACAAATAAACCATGTGGGCTGTGCACAAGCCCAGCGGCAGTCTCTTTTGAAAATTTAATAATCTTAATGGATGTAGCATCTCTTTCAATACTGAGTCATCTGCAATTGTGAAAAAGGCAATGATAAGCCCAGGTTAGGTCTATGAGGCTACTAGTAATATTTGTCTATCTTGCGCCACTTTTATTTTGAAATACTTGGTTAACTGCCTCTTTACAATAATACAATGTTTGCTGTTTTGGTGGAAATAGCATGCAGAGAGGAGTAAGCTGAAAAAGATGTCTCTGTTAAAGTTGGCAGCGAAAACAGAGCCTGTAAAGAGGAATGGAGAGACAAATTCGCACTCATCTTACCCAGTTGTACAAAACTCAAAACCAGTGAAGTTGGCACGTAGAGTAAAAATATAAACGCAACACTTTTGTTTTTGCTCCCATTTGTCATGAGATGGACTCAAAGATCTAAAATTCATTCCAGATACACAATATTACCATTTCTCTCAAACATTGTTCACAAATCTGTCTAAATGTGTGATAGTGAGCACTTTTGCTTTGCTGAGACAATCCATCCCACCTCACAGGTGTGCCACATCAAGATGCTCATCAGACACCATGATTAGTGCACAGATGTACCTTAGACTGTCAACAATAAAAGGCCATTCACAAACAAGGATGGGGCGAGGGTCACCACTTAATGAATAAATGCGTGAGCTGATTGTCGAACAGTTTAAAAACAACATTCCTCAATGAGCTATTGCAAGAAATTTAGGGATTTCATCATCTTCGATCCGTTATATTGTCAAAAGGTTCAGAGAATCTGGAGAAATCACTGCACGTAAGCGACAAGGTCGAAAACCAACATTGAATGCCGTGACCTTTGATCCCTCAGGCGGTACTGCATCAAAAACCGACATCAGTGTGTAAAGGACATCACAACATGGGCTCAGGAACACTTCAGAAAACCACTGTCAGTAACTACAGTCCGTCGCTACATCTGCAAGTGCAAGTTAAAACTCTACAATGCAAAGCGAAAGCCATTTACCAACAGCACCCAGAAACGCTGGCGGCTTCGCTGGGCCCAAGCTCATCTAAGATGGACTGATGCAAAGTGGAAAAGTGTTCTGTGGTCTGAAGAGTCCACATTTCAAATTGTTTTTGGAATCTGTGGACTTCGTGTCCTCCGAACCAAAGAGGAAAATAACCATCCGGACTGTTATAGGCGCAAAGTTCAAAAGCCAGCATCTGTGATGGTATGGGGGTGTATTAGTGCCCAAGGCATGGGCAACTAACACATATGTGGAGGCACCATTAATGCTGAAAGGTACAAACAGGTTTTGGAGCAACATATGTTGCCATCCAAGCAACATCTTTTTCATGGACGCCCCTGCTTATTTCAGCAAGACAATGCCAAGCCACATTCTGCACGTGTTACAACAGCATGGTTCTGTAGTAAAAGAGTGCGGGTACTAGACTGGCCTGCCTGAAGTCCAGACCTGTCTCCCATTGAAAATGTGTGGCACATTATGAAGCGTAAAATTTGACAACAGAGACCCTGGACTGTTGAACAACTTAAGCTGTACATCAAGCTAGAATGGGAAAGAGTTCCACCTGAAAAGCTTCAAAAATTGGTCTCCTCAGTTCCCAAATGTTTACTGAGTGTCGTTAAAAGGAAAGGCCATGTAACACAGTGGTAAAAAGGCCCCTGTGCCAACTTTTTTGCAATATGTTGCTGCCTTTAAATTCTAAGTTAATGATTATTTGCAAAAAAAAAAAGTTTCTCAGTTTCAACATTAAACATCTTGTCTTTGCAGTGTATTCAATTGAATATAGGTTGAAAAAAAATTTGCAAATCATTGTATTCCATTTTTATCTACGATTTACATAACGTACCAACTATACTGGTTTTGGGTTTTATATATGACATCACCATAATCCAGTACAGACAGAAAAGAGGCAACAACAAGTCTCTTTTTAGCCTCAAAGGAAAGACATGATTTAATTATAAAGAAAAAGCCCAGTTTTAATTTAAATTTTCTCACCAGCTGCTGAATGTGAAGTGCAAAGGAGAGAGAATCATCAATTAGGAATCCTAGATATTTATATTGAGATACTGATTCAATCTCATCACCCTTTATAGTGACGATAGGCATGAGATTCTGGAGCTTTAATTTTGCATTTGAGATCATCATCAGTTTTGTTTTGTTGGCATTCAGAACAAGTTTTAAATCCAACAAAGTATGCTGGATGGTATTAAAGGCTTGTTGCACCTGGCAGAGAGCCTGGTTAGGTGTGGGTGCAGAGCAGTATATTACTGTATGATCAGCATAAAAATGAAATTCAGCAAACTTTAATCAAGGCAATTGATGTATAAAATAAATAGAAGAGGTCCCAAGATCGATCCTTGAGGAACACCTTTTTACACTGTGTTGGCTTGAAGTGATACACTATCTGCACACATTGGATGACCCTGTGGGCACTGGATGATGGTAATGGAATTTTAACCAGACAAATATACATATTTAAACATTCATTTACTGACTTACTGCTCATGACATCATATGTATCCGTTGTTCAGATTGGCCCATTTTCCAGCGGTCATTTTTAAAAGAGGAATTTCTATGAAACGACAATGTTCAGAATGTCTAGCACTTCTCGTATGTTCTTGAATGCAGGTAGACTACCGTTATTCAACATAGACAAGGTAAAGACGGTTATTGATTCTATGTCATCTTTTTTATTTCAGATGTCAGCTGCCTCTGGTTGCCATAATATGGCCCAGAATGTTTCAAATGGACATATTTTTATATTTTATTGAAATGGTTGATATAAAAAGGGGAAAAAGTTAACCACTCACTTGGTGTGTGGGTGGGTGTGGGTGTGTGTATTTCAGGGGATCATGCTAAGGTCAGGGGGGCGTTTGCTCAAAAAAGGTTGAGAACCACTGATGTAGACCCATTGCTATTACAATGTAACTTCTCATTTATAAATATTTATAAAAGTGTGTCCATGGTAGGTTGTATAATTTTGATCAATTTTCAAAAGTTTCTATTCCTTTGTCTATAACTGATTATATCAAATTAAATCTTTACTTGTCTAATGTTTTAAGGTATTATCAACCATTTTTGATATGGGTCTCCAAGCTGAACATGCAGCTCCTTTGGGTCTCACTTTACCCACACATCTGTCAGGAGGGGCACCAATCAGACTGCCCAGTCAGCTGTAGGCCACTGACACGCCATTGCTATCCTCTCTAAAGTAATTACATGGTGCTCATTGTCATCCACCTCACTGAAGAGCTGCAGGCAGGGCTCCCTCTCAATCCCCACTGGAGCTTGGACCTGACTGCTTGGCCGCTGTAACTCTGGTACACTCTTAGAATGAATTATCAGATGTATAACACATTTTGTGTTGAGTTCAACACAAAATATGTAAAAAAGTTTTTAAAAAAAATCAACACTGTTGAAAACAACTTGAATTGTGTTGTCCTTAACTAGACACACAGGTGTGTTAAAAATTAACACGTTGTGTTATTTTCAACACATCTCTTTTCAGAGTGTAGTGGCACCAGCTTCCTGCTCATTACTGAAAGCGCCGTCGTCACTGAATCCTGATGACTGACCTGATTCTACTATGGCGGTGTCCTCACCTGGCTGCACCGTTTTTGCCTTTTTAGGCCCCATGGTGTTTATATATATATATATATATGAAGAGTTTGGTTCCAAAATGCAATATATCCATTTTAGTCATTTTGAGTAAATCAGCTTTTTCCATGCTGGCGCCCATTGCATTTTATAGAAAAACACAAACTTTGACCATTAAAAAACACACCAAATAGTATGCATTTCTAATGATGGGTTTTTGCACCATGTGTAAGAAGCGCAGGACTATCGCTTTATGGTATTATCTCAATTTTTGTAATTTTGGCACTTATTGCGTTTTGAAACCAAACTCTTCATATATATATATATATAAAAAGCCACCGAAAACTGATAAAGCAGGAAATTAATTCTCAAAAAGCGAAAACTACTCACTACTGCCCTCTACTGGACAAAATGCCACTCCTGACAGCGGTACCGACAGAAACCGAGGGAAAGGGTACTGCCTGCAGGTGGGTGCAGCCAAATAGGCGAGAGTCAGAGAGAGGATGTCAGAGGAAATCATTTTCTCAGCTTGAACAAAATCAAGCAAACCATAAAACACAAGTTACAAATGGTGAAAAAAGCAAAAAAGAATCCTAATGCAAGAATACAAAGGTTAGATAAAAGGAAACGAAGTCCAAAAGTGTTTAAGAATTAGCAAAGTTCAGCAAACAACTCCAAAAACCTGCTAAGCCTCCATGTAAAAAGCAGAGGACAATAAGCCGCAATTTCAGGGTCACAATGCTCACATACACATAAGACAACTGTCAACATGGGACAGGACAGGTGAACTTGTAGATGATAGCCAGCACCTTTCAACAATGAAAGTGGTACCCATAAATCCATGTACACAAAGACAGACCCTGATAAACACAGAGTCAGTGGCAGTGCTCTCCACTGACAGCAATACATTTTAGAATTATGGGATTGGCGCTACCAAGGAGGCCTCAAAGTTCTGTTGCCGGGAGACTGGGGTCGTTGCCATGGGTTCAGAGGTCACTGCAGGCTAAATTTAACAACTAGCTGATCTGCTGAGGCACAAACACCTCAAGTTCAAACAGCAAAACTTTCCACAACTTTCTGCACTGTTTATTCCTGAAAAACTTCAACTTCCGGTGTCCTGCAAAATTCTGAACATTACAAAAAAAAAACACCATAGAAGAAATTATATAAAAACAACACCAAATAACAGTGAAATTTCAATATTCTCTCCATTTGTTTTGCAAATGTTTGGGAGAGTCTGTTTTAGCCTTGGATAGACAGTGAGTTATGTCAATCATAAGTTTAATTTGTTGCTTGTCAAGACTCTAATTCCAAACTTTTCATTTTGTGCGGGGCAAAGGGAGTGGATGATTGACAGGGTTTTGCAACAATTAGTCAAATGATACATGGTCAGAGAGTGGCTGCCCCACCATGAAATGGGAGCTTGTGTGTATATCCTTGCAGCTGGTACATAACTGTCACTGTCTGATTTATACAACAAGTTACGGCTGTTGTTTGCAACACTGTTTTTCCTGGTTGTCCCAACGACTGGTGTTCAACTACAAGCCAGTCAACAAACCATACCCCTCTGGTCTCTAGGGGGTAAAGAGATCGTTTGGAAATATCAGCAGTCACAGGGCTATTCAGTCCAGATTATCATCCATTTTTTTAACTAACGAAATTGCCTTGAGGTGCTTGTAAAGTGCTTGTAACTCCAACACAAGATTTACTCCATGTAGTTGTAAAGGCTAATGCAGACAGTCTGGGCATTCATATCGCATGAATGGTGCAAGGAACTGCAGCCCTGTTGAAAATTGTGGCGCTGTCCAAATATTTATGGATCTCCCTGATGATCAACAACAAAGAAAGTCAGTTACACCACCAAATAAAAAGGTACAGTCAGCCCCTCTTGCAATTTTTTTGCTGCCACTTTTGTCAAAAGCAACTTAATTGATTAGACTAAGCTGTTAGTCCTACCTGTAGCTGTGACGGTGCTTTCAGGAACCACTCGGGAGAGCAGGAATTCCAAAAATCGTAAGCACTTATTGAAAACAGGGTCAAGACCAGAAGACACAGGAGTTGCCGAGCCAAAAACAAAATCCAAAAAGCGTAGTCGACTAGACAGGCAGGGGTCAAAACCAGTAAAGCGACGGTACATAGACAGCAAGCCAAAATCGTAGTTGAAATCCAGAAGTGAGTCCTACACAGGGCATCCAAAACAGCAATCGTGGTCGTACAGACAACAGGTCCAAAATCCAAAAAGACAAAACAAGAACAGAAGGGCAATGGCAATATCAAGGTTGTGCGAAACAGTCGTGAAGAAACAATAATCAATTGGCATACAAGGAGCCCTGCACAAATGAATACTGATCAACGTTCTGACAAGGAATTAACTGCAGTGAAGACTCTAAATAGACACAAGGGAAGTCACATGCTATGCGGGGAACAGGTGAATGGGATGAGAATTAATTACAGAGGTAAGCGCACATGGGGAAGTCCTAAACCACAACAATTGGCAAAAGCCAAGACACGGATGGGATCAACGCAAACAACCTATGACAGAGAAACAGCTCCAGTCAAGGAGTTCTAATTGCACAGACGATGAGTGCAGGAAAGTAATTAAGCACGTGCGAGAGATCTCGCAGAAACGCAGAGAGAGAGAGGGAGAGCTAAGCAAGAACCGGAGACTAGAACAGGGTGATTGCTGAGATTGAATTAGTAATAATTAGTAGAGGTGCAGCTTTACAAATTAACTAAAGTCTTCATTAGTAAGTTAGTAATATATACATGGATTAGTTGAGTTAGTAGACTAAGATACACAATATAAACATCAGTATTATCTGTAATCTAAGAAAGCAAGGCGAAGGAAGAAAACTGAAGTAATAAAATGAAGGCAGTTGCTACGGGTACGGCAGTTTTTCAATGCATTTCAATGTGGAGAGGTACGGCAGTCCCCAATTCAAGCCCTGCCCTAACCCAACCCTAACCCCAACCCTTCCCCTGACCGTAATCCCGAATCTTTATCCTAATTCCTTGAAATCGACTGCCGTACCAATAAAAACTGCCGGTCTCTTGACACTTCCTAATATGAAACACAAGAAACCATTGAAATCACCCAAAGCAAGTAGGCACACAGACTGGGGTGATGGACTGAACCAACTGATCATAAGACAGGGGAGACAAGTGCAATGAAACCTAAAATGGCAAGAACAGAAAACCAGAATGTATAATAAACAAAAGAATAAAGAAAAGACATAACCATAAACACAAGGCGTGACATCAAAACACAGAACCACAACAGTAGCGCTTTAGGGATGAGGACTTAGCTCGTGCCCAATGACAGCATTGATCTTTACTGCGGCCCCACTGGGTTTTGGATCGCCATCCACCTGGACACCAGTTAAATGTGCTGGTTTCTATCCAGTAAAATTTAGCACTAACGTCTGAACCTCTTGACAGGAAACTGGAAATGACTGTCAGATTAAGACTCTGCTAATCCTAACTTTAATGTGAGGTAATGATGTTATTTAACAGATGGGATTATGTATGATTAGAGCTCACTCACAGATGACACATCTGCAATGTCTAACTGCATAAAGAGAGCATAATTGTGGGAATTCTTTGGTGTACCAGATGATATTTTGAACGTGGTTACTTTTCAATGCATTTTTTTGTAACCAATATTGGAAATAACCCTTCATTTCCTTACATTCGAAGAGAAAAAATCTCTTTCCTCGCATTTATGGTCTTTCAAATGACCAGTGTAAATGCATCATTGCAAAATGATAAATATGTTGGATATAAGCTAAATGTTTTATAATTACATTTTTTTTCTTATTCAGTTAAATGTATAACAATATCAATGTGTAAAACCTGTCGCTATTTACATTAAAGCCAAAACATTAAAACTACCCTCGGATAGAGCAAATAATGTTGGTCATCTCCTCACAACAGCATAAGTCAAGGTCTGCTGACAGATCTTAGATGGTCAGGAAACAATTGATTCTTGTATTCAAAGTCTTTAAATTGGGAGAAATGGGAACTGAATGCCTTCGACAAGGGCCAAATCGTTATGGCCTGAGGAGTGGGTTAGAGCGTCTCTGAAATAGAAAGACTTCTGGGGTTCTCTGTGTCAGCAGATGTGAGTCCCTACTGACAGTGGTCCAAGGAGAGAAAACCATGGGCAGGCGACAGGTTTTTGAGGCCCCAGGCTCATCGATGCAAGAGGGCAATGAAGGCTATCCCCTCTGGTCCAAACCGAAATAAGGGCAAGAGTGACACAAGTCACTAAGAATTTCAATACTATTACTCAGCAACAAAAGTTTCTGTGACACCATTTATGTGTATGTTATAAATGACACGCAAAGATCTCAATGCAATCAATATGTTTATTTAACAGGAGAAACACTGACTTTTCAGTGCCAACGTCACTCAAAACGAAAAATGTCATTTTCATGCGTCATGAAGCACTTGTCTGACGTCTAACCAATTGTGACCTTCACACTTCAATACTGGGTGTGACTTCCTCGTGCCATGATGCAAGCAACGCATCTCCGGCGCATGGACCGAATCAGATGTGCCAGAAATTGCTGTGGGATGTCATTCCAAATCTGACGTAGACGTTGTCGCAATTCCTGGAGTGTAGCTGGCGGGTTATCCAACCGCCGCAAACGTCGATCCATCTCGTCCCAAAGATGCTCGATTGGGGACATGTCTGGGGATCTGGCTGGCCATGGCAGGACATTGACATGTTGTTGCATCAGATACTGCTGTACAATCCTTGCAACGTGTGGTCTGGCGTTATCATGTTGCAGCGTTATTCCGGGACCATGTTGCATCAAAAACGGTACCACCAATGGCCGTGGCACCTCATCGCGATATCTTTGACCTGTCAGATTTCCATCAATAACAAGCAAATCTGTTCTGTTTCTAGCCGTGATCCCTCCCCAAATCATGACACTACCACCTCCAAAACGATCAAATTCCTGAACACAGTTGTTGGCATAACGTTCTCCACGTCGACGGTATACACGTAAACGACCATCACATCGGTTAAGCATGAATCTTGATTCATCAGTGAAGAGTACAAGATCCCACTGACGTTGGATCCACCGTCGATGTTGTTGTGCCCACTGTAGACGCAGTCGTCGGTGTTGTACTGTGAGTATTGGACGTCTTGCTGGCCGACGTGGGACAATGCCAAAATGACGGAGACGGCGACGGATTGTCTGTGCAGACAGTCGCCTCAAACCAGGTATCGTTCTTGCAGTTATGGTTGCAGGTTGGAATCGATTTCGGAGATGGGTTGTTCGAATCCAGTTGTCCTGTCTGGGAGTGGTTACTCGTGGACGGCCGCTGCGAGGACGGTCTCTGACATGTCTTGTCTGCTGATGACGCTGCCATAAGTTCCAAATGGTGTTTCGGTGGACATTCAGGCGATGAGCAACTTCCCTCTGCGAGGTTCCGGATTCAATCATCCCAATGGCCCTCCACCGATCATTTTCAGACAGTCTTGGCATTTAGAGGGTAGAGTTCCTGATCCGAAATGGCTGTGTTTTCGATAAGTGATGCTTCCGTCATTCATCAGGCACAATGTGAACATTCCAAAAATTCTCCTCTTTTATTGCCATCCACAAGCATGATTTACGCACATTTTCACGTGCAAAGTCATTTTCTCGCATTTTCATGATTTCCATTTCAATGTTGTGTTTACGTGTACTGTTTCAGTCTGATATCACCATGTATGACAATTTCATAATTACGTTATGAAAAATAATTAACAATATTGGTGTCACAGAAACTTTTGTTGCTGAGTATATTTACAAAGGGAATGTGTCCCAACATACAGTCAATGGCAGTCCGTCGGCAGTAATGAAGGCCCTCAGACACCTCACCCTTCAATACTTAAAAACTCAAACCTCTTGCAGTTTACTTTTACCGATCATCAACAGTTGCCCAGACTAATTGTTAGGACCGACGACAGTCTAATTTATTTTTGATAGCATTGTTATACATTGCACCACAAAATTATGAGGTGTTTTCCTCCATACAAAAATGACGACATAAAATATGATTGTGCCTTTATAATTTCTGCACTAATGTAGCTCGTGAAACAGTAACAGTAAACAGATTTGCTTAGTTTGCCTGGCTCATTAAGCAATTAGCCACGAGAATCCGTTATATATTCTGAATGTAGACACGGCTAAGGGGCGTAGTTAGGCATGCTGCACAGCTGAGTAATGGCGAAAATAAATGCTGTAAAGTCAGCGGAAGTTTTGGATTTTTTGCATTTATGTTGCCGTTGCCATCCTTACAATGGCATATCAATTATATAAATGCGAGCAATAAGCATTTTTTCATTATCATTTCTTTTCATAACCCATGGATTGTTGTTGTTTGTTCAGTCCTTAAATTGTTTGTTAGTAAGGCGAACTTAAACAAGACCAGCTTGAGCACAATCGAGCGGTAAGGGGTGAGGTTTCTGAAGGCCCTCTGAATATCTGACGGCACACCGCTTCATACAGTGCGTTACACCCTGCTGTGTATTGCACTTTTTGTTCGCAGGCCAATCAAAGTGTCCACTCTAACCCTATTCCACCTCTAAAAGAGCCCCAATGGGCACCCGAGCTTCAGTTGGAGAAGGTTGCCTGGTCTGGTGACTCATTTTCTTTTGCATCATATGCCTTGGCTGAGTAAATGTGCAACATTTAGCTAAGAGGGGTTGGCATCAGGATGCACTGTGGGATGAAGACAAGCTGCTGGAGGGAGTGTGATACTCTGGGAAATGTCCTGCTGGGAAACCCTGAGTTTGGGAATTCAAGTGACGTCAGTTTGATGGAGCCGTTTGTGATGCTCAAGGGGGACTTTCACTACATTAGGCAGGTGGTTTTAATGTTGTTGCTGATTGGTGTATATAACTAAATGCATAAAATGTTTAGCCTAACTGTGCAGTGCCTGTGAAATAAAATCAAAATCAGTAGCAGCCAAACTGAGACTGATGACCGTCTCATGGTTCCCAGGTCGCATTAAATGTAGGAGCGAGTGATCAGAGCGGGGAGAGAGAACAGCTCTGGTGTGTAAATGGCATCCTTCCACAAAATTTTATATCCCTCAAAAACTTGCTTTAAAATGTCTGTTCTGCCTAACATACATTACAGGACTTTGAAGAGACTTTCAAAATACTAATGTCTGGCACCTTCTCACATCTGAAGACAATATATCACAAATTTACAGTTTTTATTCACTTACTAGAAGACTTTGCAAAGACTGAGCACTGGTTGTTTACAGTCATCACATCATTGAACTTCGCTGTTTGTACGAGCCTAGACTATATAGGCCTCTGATAAAAAAAATAAAACAATTAAAAAATGTGTGATTTTATCAGAATTTCAAGACGTGAAGACTGAATTTAATAACAACTTTACAGCAAATGATCAAAATCACGGTAGCACGTCCCAACGTGAGCAAAACTCCCATGATTTTATTCAGACAGAGGAAATTTTGTCTGCGACAGTGAAATCACCTCCAAAGTTGTTTGGTGTAAGACAGGCTTAATGTCCACCTTTAAAGAAAGAAAAGCACTCGATAAATCTGACCTTTAAGTCATTGCAATCATTATTATGATGTCCACATACTTCTCCTTGCTACACATAGAGAGATGTAACCGCTCTTTTCTTTGTTTTGCTTGTATTTAAAATACAGAATTGGTGACACCATATAAACCTTATTACAGGAACCCAGCCCCAAGGGGGTGGAGCTCTCTTTTTCTATCAGTAAGTTCATCTCTTTTATCAGTAAAAATCTTTTTTTTTTTTTTTTAACTTGTTTTCACAGTTTATGAGAAGACTTGCCTGGGGGTGAGAACAGAGCAACAGTGATATTAACAGAGCTGTAAATGAGCTGCATTTATCGTGCGGGGTTCGAGAGAGTTAATGATTCCCCGCCTGTCTCCCCTGACTGTGTCTGATATGTTGCGACTCTTATCCTGGCTCATGTGGTCGGGAGCTGTCAGGAGAGCGATGTGTATTATGTGAAGGCAGGTGCCATTAGCTGCCCTGGACCACTGGGCAAACATGTGATGATGAGGGCGGCGGTGTCACTCAACCAGCTCAAAGGGGGGAGGGGGGCTCTCCTTCTGCAGAAAAAAATCTGGGGTCTGAGTTGAATTTCCGACTTGAAATTTGAAAATTTGCATGAATTTCACACCCAAATTGCTTAACCTTACAAAAAAATAAGTAAAAACGACAGATTGAAATTATAAATAAGGATAGTTTATACAATGTGGAATAGCTTGCCTGACCATATTGTTGAGGCAGAAATCTTGGTAATTTTCAAGAGCAGGCTTGATTTAAAGGAAGATATCATTGAGTCATGAAGTGATATATTCACGATAGTAAAAAGAAACTGGTGAGCCTAGTTGGGCTAAACGGCCTGTTCTCGCCACTTGTGTTGCATAACTGTGGGTATGCAAAACAAAAATTTTTACTTAATCAGGATTAACTTTGAAAATTTCAGCTGTGCATATTAATTTGCATGTTTTTAATGTTGTTTGCTTTTGCAAATCCGAATCCCAAAGAAATAGGCTCAAGCACCATTGCTGTGCCTGCGCACTGTTTATGAATGAAAGTAAAGATTATTTCCATATAAAGCCCTGATCACGCTCACCCCCCATCACCACAAATTGGAAATTTCACATGCAACCACAGTGCCCAGTGTGGCAACAATTCTGCCAGATAAACCAATATTTTCTCACAATATCACCATTGGGGAATATGGTTGCCACGAAGGGTTGAACTTTGTTTGCGACAATGTTTGGGTTGGTGGAACATGTTTCCCAGTAGAACAATTCCCCAAACATCACACTCCCTCCAACAGCTTTTCTTCTTCTCAGAGTACATCCTGATGCCATCTCTTCCCCAGCAAAAAGGCACATTTGCACTCAGCCACACGTGATGTAAAAGAAAATGGGACTGACCAGGTGACCTCCTTTTATTGGTCCAAGGTTCAGTTCAGACACTTGTGCAAAGTTCCACCATGGAAAAGGGTGAATATGAGTACCGTGACTTGTTTGCAGCCAAACAGCCCCGTACGCAGCTGGGGGTGATGGACAGTGCGCTGAAGCTCTTTCCTTCCATGAGCATTATTAGCATTTGCTAAGACTTGAGCCACAGTAGCTTTTCTGTTGGTTCAGACCAGATGGAATAGCCTTCGTTGCCCGTCTGCATGGATGAGCCTTGGAGGTCCAATGCCCATATCCTTTTAGTTGCTTTGTTTAAACCAATCACCAACCACTCAAAGAGCGGTTGTAATGGCACGTGAAATTCAGATTTCGAATCATGGAAGAACTTTACTTTATTGAACATTATTCTTCAGATTTACCACTGTCCTCCTTGTTGTATTATTGATAATAGACTGTTCTCTTGGTCAGACAAATATACAATCCCTTGAGTGGAATAAACATGCAAGCATAAAATAATAAACAGAGCTGTAAACAGAAAATTTTTATAAAAATACAGTGCTGTGAAAAAGTATTTTCCCCCTTCCTAATTTTTTTTCTTTTTTTTGCATATTTGTCACACTTAAATGTTTCAGATCATCAAACAAATTGTAATATTAGACAACAATAACCTGAGTAAATACTAAATTCCATTTTAAAAAGATGATTTCAGTTATTAAGTGAAAAAAGTTATCGAAACCTACCTGGAAAACAGATGAGAAACAAAAAAATTGACATCTATCAGTGTGGATAGGGTTACAAAGCCATTTCTGCAGCTTTGGTACTCCGGCAAATCACTCTACGAGCTATTATCCACAAATGGAGAAAACTTGGAACAGTGGTGAACCTTCCCAGAGTGGCCAGCCTACCAAAATTACTCCAAGAGCGCATCAATTACTCATCCAGGAGGTCACAAAAGAACCCAGAACATCATCTAAAGAACTGCAGGCCTCACTTGCCTCAGTTAAAATCAGTGCTCATGATTCAACAATAAGACAGAAACTGGGCAAAAATGGCATCCATAGGAGAGTTCCAAAGTGAAAACCACTGCTGAGCAAAGAGAACACAAAGACTCATCTCACTTTTGCCAAAAAAACATCTTGCTGATCCCCAAGACTTTTGGTAAAATATTCTGTGGTGTGACAAGACAAAACTAGAACTTTTTGGAAGGTGTGCGTCCCATTCTATCTGGCATAAAACTAACACAGCATTTCATAAAAAGAACATCATACCAAAAGTCCAACATGGTGGTGGCAGTGCGATGGTCTGGGGCTGCTTTGCCGCTTCAGGACCTGAACGACTTGGCCTAATTGATGGAACCATGAATTCTGCTCTCTACCGGAAAATCCTGCAGGACAATGTCTGACCTTCAGTTCATGATCTCAAGCTCAAGCGCATTTGGGTTATGCAGCAGGACAATGAACTGACACACACCAGCAAGTCCACCTCTGAATGGCTTAAAAAAAAACAAAATTAAGTTTTTGGAGTGGTCTAGTCAAAACCTAGGCTTAAATCCAATTGAGATGCTGTGGCATGACCTTAAACAGGCCGTTCATGCTCGAAAACCCTCCAATGTGGCTGAATTAAAACAATTCTGCAAAGAAGAGTGGGCCAAAATTTCTCCACAGCGATGTGCAAGACTCATGCCAGTTATTGCAAATGTTTGATTGCAGTTATTAGATTTAGGGGCAATTACTTTTCACATAGGGCCAGGTAGGTTTCTATAGCTTTTTCCCCTCAAGGAATGAAATCATCATTTAAAACAGCATTTTGTATTTACTCAGGTTATCTTTGTCAAATATTAAAATTTGTTTGCTGAAACATTCAAGTGTGACAAATATGCAAAAAAAAAAAAAAAAAAAAGAAATCAGGAGGGGCACAAATACTTTCACAGCACTGCATGTAAGTAGTCTGAAGTCACAATATTTTTTTAATGATCACTTTATAATCTTATTTCTTCATAATTTTGCCTTATCAATGATCAGATGCTATTCCAACATGTCCAATAACTTTTTTTTGTCGCACAATGTTGTTTAGCTTAGGTTTTTAACTGAGCTTTTTGTGAGGGCACCATAAAAAGTAGCTAACTGGCTAAAACTGCCTTGAGGAGGAGGAGTCTGGTACATTTGATTCTAAGGAGGTGAAAGGTGAATCAGGTGATCCTTTGACCACTGCACACGTCTCCTGAAAAAATTTTGTCATTTTATCAAAAGGTTTTTGCGCCAAACCACTGTGGCAATCAATCATCAGACCAACAAATGCCGCCAAAAAGTACCTCTTACCTTTCGTACAAGGTAAATAATGTTGATGGAATGATGAGGTAAAACAGAGGCTCAGCACAAAAAGTGACAGGCGTGAAAAAGGGAAACGCTTCACCGACCAACAAAGACAGCAGGCGAGGAAGACCAGGTGATTACATGACGTGCCTCCGTTCTGCTGGTTAGAGAGACTGATGTCTGACTGAGGGACTGTAGGTCACTGTGAAACCATAACACAAATGGCCTCCAGCTAATACAAGTGCATAGGTCTTAAAGTTCCTTTCCCCACCTTTTGTCATGACAACGAGGACAAAAACACATCACTTAAAACCATAGTTCCCAAACTCAGCCAAGGGGGTACCACTGTGAATCCTTGTTTGTGCTCCAACAACCACTGTGATTCTCAAATTTTAAGAGGCTTTTTGATTTTTCTTAGTTCATTCCTCATCGTATTTAGAGAGATAATTTGCCCTCTATAAAGCTCATTATGAGAAAAATGTGCGCCCAGTCTTCATTTAGTGTTTATTTTTGCCATTTTCAGAATAACAACAAAAATGACACTTTTAAATTGATCAAAGTCAAGACTAAGGTGAGTCAATAAGCCGCTAATCAATTAAGTGATTTGCGCCGATTAAAATATACCATACACATAGATCTGTGATAAGCAGAGGAATTGGACTTTTTGAGGATTCCATAATCTTACGGTAATTATCCCCAATAACTTTTCTCATCAGTACTGTTCGGTAATTCTGAGCACAGTGTGACATTATAGAGGTTGTTGGTCAAAGCAGGGCTGATAACTTTTCTGCTGTCCCACCTAATTGATGTTGTGGCATTCCAGTAATTTCTTGAGGAAAATCATCACATAATGATCTTATCCTCCTTAATCTAGTGACGTTGGAAAAGCAGATCTGTAAAGTAGTCAGAGTACAGCGTACAGAGTATCCATTCTCTAAAAGTCCCAATTCATGCTAAAATCAGACTTACTCTGACAATTTGAAACATTACAGGTGAATGTATGATATTAACAGTGGAGCAAACCCAACTTTGCCAGGATAGCTTGATGGACTATGCAAAAATAAATGTACTTAGCGCCATTAGAAATGCAACAGTGAGGTACGCTCTGTATTTACAGCAAATTGAAGAATCGATTGATTTTGCTTTTCCAGTGAGGCACAAATGGAAATAAAGAAAAGTGCATGGTATTGTAATCCTGACGCACGCCACATGAACGCGCCAAGCACTTCAGTAATGACAAACATTCAGCTGTTTGTGATGTGAACAGTGACACTTGACTTGTTCTTTTGAGTGTGGTCAATAGCCTACATAAAAAAAAAAAAATTACTGCATCAGAAAAATGGAACAGCTTGTGGCACAGGAGAAAAAGAGCCATTGGCATGTCACGGGCAGGTCTCAGCCAACAATCAGTCGGCTGTCTATCCGGGAATGGAACACAGGCACTGTCACTGACCGACCCTGCTTAGGGCAGCCATGAGTGACTATGGTAGCTCAAGAGCGCCACATCTGGTTACAGACAGATTCCAGACAGCAACGTAAACTGATCATGGGAGGAGGGGTCTGAGACAATTGAGAATGAGTCAGTGCAAGTACCGCTTGACACAGTCTTCGTGAGCAAAACATACGTGCACGCAGCCCCTACAGAAAACCCAAAACTTAGTCTTGGGCAGAAATGGATCTTCCAACAGGATAATGATCCAAAACGCACTGCCAAATCCATCAAGAAATGGTTAGTGGACAACAAAATGAACGTTTTGGAGTGGCCAAGCCAGAACTCCGAACTTAATCCTATCAAGAATCTGCGAAGGGAACTGAAGACCTTCCTTCATGTAAAGGAAACCCTCAACACTTAAGGACCTGGAGAAGTTTGCCAAAGAGGAGTGGACCAAAATCCTGGTGGAAACGTGTAGAAACCTTGTGATCAACCACAGGAAGTGTTTGGAGGCTGAATCGTGAATAAAGGCTTGGCCATCGATTACAGAGAAAAAGGATAATGGATAATTCTGGACAATGCATTTTTTTTTTTTTTGGTAAATCTGTCAAAACACCATAAAGTATTGTATTTCTCGAAAAATTGTTTACTGTAGGCCTAATTCTTACAGCCTTATATCTACTTACTGAAAGTAAAGAAAACAAAAAACAAAACAAAAATTGGTAGGGGCATGAATAATTTTGGGCATGGCTGTATATCTATGGTGAGAGTAGTGTGTAGCGTGAACAGTGTATGACCGTAGAGCGCGGTTTCGAACACGGCCGCCGTCTCATCGGTGCGAACTGGCAGGTTTCTGAACGTCGCAGACCTGCGCGTCGCAAGTAGTTGCATGTCTCAGCCCGTCTCGGCGCGAATCTTTTGCCTGAACTGGGCTTAATTGTCATCCGTAAATGTCTGAGTGATTGACTGGTATTGGATGCGCAGAAATTTGATTACTCGCCAGCGACAAACCTGCGTGACTCTCATGAAGTAACAGACAGCACTTCCGAAACACAACGAATGGCAAATTGCTATTGGATGGTAACGTGGGTAGTATGGGGGAAAAAATGTACTCCAGCAACTGGATCCTGGTTAGGTGATCATGCGGCTTCAAAAGATCTTCCAAATTGATTGAAATTTAAAGATTGGCGATAATGTGAGTGTTTTAGATCAGGAATAACCGCAAACTGTAGCAGATGAGGAGAAATAGCCCTCGCAAACGATTCCCTTTTCTTTGGTTCTTGTTCTTAAGTTATTGCGGAAAGAAATATCCCTCGACTTCCGCTTTCCTGGTAGTTTACTCCGTTGTAAAAGCACCTCTGTCGAAATCTGAGACCCGTTCGAGTGGCAGACTTATTGCTAACATGAACCATCTGTCACTGAGCAGGTGGGCGGAGAATATTTTTTTATTTATAGGCAACGAGCAGTCGAATGCGACCAATGACGAGTGTGTACATGGTGACATCTTAGGGGACCTTCTAATTAAATTTTTGACAAAGCAGAGGTGATAAAACCCTGTGCAGAAAGGGGCAGTGTGAGTAAGATCTCATTCCAAACAAGCAGTGGCACACCTACTACTAATCAAGGTCTTCAGTGAAGGCTCCAGGAGATGACCAGTAGTCTCAGGTGTGTGACTGATTGACTGTAATGAAAGCCTGCACCCACAGTGGATGAGATTGAGAACCCCTACTGCAGGTATAGTCAACATATTTAGCAATGAAATACATATATTAAAATTACACTTTCACCAGTTGCCTACAAAAATTACATGGGTCAACAAACTGGCTGTGGATGTGGTTCTTTACACCCATTTGGAGGTCTATTCACAGCTTTCCTTCTTATTTGTAGAAAATACTCAATTTAAATGACAGCACACCGTCACCTTCACTGAGGTAGACGTGTCGCACCAGAATCTAAATCTAGATACCCACGTCCACGGTCATGCCGTGGAAGATTTGAAAGAAATATTTTGTTGAAAGCATGGGAAGACAAAAAAAAATTTGACTGCTTATACCATTTTGACGGTCAGAAAAAAGCAGAAAAGGACATGATATGTACAGCACGTCAATCCCGCGTTGATAGTTCTAATTCCTCCCGGTGTTCCGTTCTAACTTGTCTGCAATCCGATTTCCCCTCGAAAAGGGATACGTGGCTATTAATATTAGTCGTTGTTGCATTTAACTCCTGTCAGCTGTTGGGGAAATTATCCAAACATATCCTACAACGAAGGGCTCGCTAATTTGGCCATTTGAGAAAGAAGAAATGTGAGAACTTGGCCAGTGTGTCTCAGTTGATATCGGTGGAAAAACACCAGCAACTGAGTATTAATAGTTGACTGAACACTTACTTCTATCGTGAAAAAAAACACACCATGTAACCAATCCATAACAAGCGACCAACACCTCACCTATTTGTGAATTCTCCCCTCATGAAGATGGTTATTGAATTACCTACTTTTTCTGTATTCCGATTTACTAGTCTTCACCTGTAAAACGCTGGGAGCAAGGGGCTCCGCAACCACGTTTTCCCAGCAGCACTTATGCTCCTAAATTGAGCAATTCAATGGCATCAAAGAATCCCAATCATTACGAGTGATCGCGGTCACAATCGATAGGGTCCATCCCTGATATAATAGCGACCCACCCACAAAATTTCAGATATCTGATCACTAACTTCTGAGTTATCCTGTTCACAAATAAACAGACAAACAAACGGCATCGATCACATAACCTCCAGCCAACTTCGTTTGACGGAGGTAAAAAAAAAGGTTTAGAAGGAAAAACATGAACCCTATTGGCAGTCAAGTACTTAATTTAAAGGCCCTGAAACAACCCCTCTGATGTAGAGGCATGCACAAGCCAAGAAACCAGCCCCCACCTGTTAAAATACCAGCAAAGAAACTGCATGACAGTGTTTTCACCATCTCACCTGAGCCTATAAATGCCCAACTATAGTAAAAGTTATAGAATAATCTATGTATTCAGTTAATATGTCCTAGGGAGGGGCTATATATAACCCAATAGCAATTTAAAATTTTTGGTGACCTTTGACCTCATTTTAGTTTTGTGACATATATGCCACTCTAAGTCTCTAGGATATAAAGAGAACTTTTGTCCATCATTTTGTTAGTTGACATATAGCCGAAGTATTAGGCATGGCTTATTTTTCATTATCTTACCCGTTTGTCTAATTTATCCAGTGATGAATGGGTGCTGATCTATCGTGTGGATTCCACCATTGGGGCGGCCATATTGGAAAGGTTAGTGGTGCAGCCAGTGTAGTGTCAGTTCCACTTTTATCCATCAGATGGCAGCACTGACCGTCTAAATATGTCACTAGGGGGCATTAGGTTGCAAAATTTACGTTGGATCAGTGGTTTTGACAACCCCCAAAATCGTGTGACAAATTTGTCACAGGGAGCATTCAAGGGTTAACTGGGTCACGCACAGACGCGCGCACCTGTGCTGGGATGTACGTCAGTGCTACCAAATTAAAAATTATTCTCCTGCTTTCTTTCCCATTGGGCTTCTTTGAACACATTTCAGAGTTTCTTTAGTTAAACAAGACAGGATAGCAGAGAGGCAAGAGAGACCCAGTCCTTGTCAAAACTTCCACACATACTGGTATACAATGACAATGAAGTTCAGAGTTCGTTTGAATTTTATTTATTAAATTTTTTTTTACAGCTTTTTAAGGTCTTCTCTTCCAGAGCCGTGCAGTCCAGCGCAGGGACCATATCTGCAGCCCTGCTCGAGCTCTTCGTCCTTCTTGACCGCCAACTACATCTGCCACTCACAGACCCCCCTGCCCCCAAATCAACTAAATTTACACATTCATCCATTCAGCGTTTAAAAAAAAATGTATAAAGTACCAAATGTACAAAGGAAAATAAAACTGTATTAAAAATGGCCCAGTGATACAAACACATACGCGCACACACAATATCTTACACACAATATCTTACAGTTAGAGGATCAAACCCCTTCCAAGGTCTCCAAACTCGGGGACCAAACCCTGATTGTTTTTCTTTTTTTCTTTTTTTTGGTTCTTCATGTTTAAAAAGTAAAAATAAAAGTACAATTTGAGAGAGAGAGAGAGGAAAAAAAAAAAAAAAACTATTGACCCGTGAGAGTTCGTGAGGGAAGATAGTCAAAAATACAGGACATTTCGGACATTTTCTTTTCTCCACGGGAGTCAGGGAGGATGCTCAGATGTCCATCTCGAACTGGTTGTCATCAGCTGTGAAAAGAGGATGGGTTGGGTTATGGGAGGGAACATAATCACAGCGAGAGACCGTCTCAGTCAGGGACAGGTGATATAAGCAACATCTGTACAATTTACTGATGTTTTCCGTTCCATGTTTTAATGAAATCTAAGCAGTTCCAAGTTGCGTAATTGACCCTGAGTGGCAAGATGTGAATTGTGAGAATGTGAAGTCAGAATAGTGACCTAAATTTTAGAGTGAATAAAAAAAATTACTGCTTGGCAATATTAAAAAGTAAACCAATTCCCTATATTTTCTCTCAAAGGATTAAAGTGAACCTACACTGGTGGAAACTGGACTGTAAAATCAAGCAGCAAACCCCATGAGCAGCATGTCCTTGGTAACTCCCTGAGTAGTGTCATTGTAGGTGTAAAACCCTCTGAGTCAACGACCCCTTTTACACCTGGTATTAAAATGCATTTTTTGTGATCGGATCGCAATCGGATAGCGTTTGACCACATACATTTGCACCTTTTATTAACATGCGTCTCCGGCGTCCACAGTGAACACAATCTTCATCTTCTGAGAATATTTCCTGCAACAGACGTGTTTCCGCCCGTGGAGCAACACTCCTCGCTTACTTGTTCCTGCCCACGGCGTTGATGTATGTAGATTGGAGATGCATTTACATTTACACTAGTGTTCAAAGTGGCCAGAATCCATCCCTGACAACCTCCAGAAGTGGTTTGAAAGATTGGATAATAATCTAACCTCAATACGTTTGAGTGCATTTACACCTGCACTTTCATGTGGTCAAGATTTAGATACTTTTTTTTCTAATGAAGTACAAAGTGTTTAAATTCCATTTTTCACTCTCCGATTGGTCAAAAATTCTTAGCGTCTGTGTATTTATGATCAGCAGTATATCAGTATAAACAGCCTGAAATCTATGTGCCATTATATGAATTTGGCAAAATTTTCTTAAGTTAGGAAAGGTTACACTATGTCCCATGAATAACAAAAGGTTGCAAGTGACATTCCTAATGAAACCTGTTTTTCTGCACCACAAAGTACTACAGCGGCTGTAGAGCACCAGTGCAAAATATTTTGGTCAGAAAAAGAGCCAAACTAGATGATGCGCACTCTATAGAGATGCTAACCGACGCCTCTTGTTGACCTTGACCTTTCGACCTCAAAATGCAAATTTGGACAGGGTACCCTAGGATCATCTACCCACAAAGTTTGGTCACCCTAGCTTCAGTGGTGGCCGAGCTGTCGCGCGAACAGACGCGCACGCGCGCGCGCGCACACGCTCACGCACACACGCACGCACACACAGACAGACAGACAGACAGACAGACAGACAGACAGACAGACGGTGCTAAACTGTATACCCACGCCGCCTCGTCGGGTGTGGGTAACAATAAGGAAGGCCCAATGACCAAAGGCAATAATAGTTTCAGTCAGAGCACCATCTCATCAAAGTCATGCATTCCTCTGTTCTATAGAAATATGGACAAAAAAAGACATTACACATCATAAACGCCCAGATTCTAAACACAGGGGAAAGTAAATTTTAGCTTGCATCACCGAGCTCTAATGTCAGATTTAAAGCAGTCGCAAAAGGCCTTAACAGTAAAGGATTAACTAATTTCACAACACACCAAAAACCAGCTTCCCCTGACGTTTTCAAAATGACTGTCAGCAGCACATTTCCGGCGTTAACTCAGAATGATGCAAGACTTTCTCTTGGCACCCATTGCGGTCTCCTTGAGGCAATATTTGAGAGTTGAAAACATAACATAAATTCACATGCCGAACAAAATAAACCACCAACACAGATAAGAGCAGAGATAAGCAGAGACTTCACCGCTTAAATCTCCAGATGCACACAAGGCCACACGTGGGGAAAATACCTTCAGTGCCCTCACCACGGCTAAATAACTGACATACAGGCCTCTCGGAATCCTGTCTTTAATATTCCTGCCAAATTCAAACTCCAAAACCACAACTTGGCGGGGGGGGGGGGGGGGGGGGCGGACAACACAGGAAGTGGTGTTTTGCGCAGCCGAAGGCAGTGGTGGCCTACATGCCTGCACTTAATGCCATCAAATCAGTTAAGACACTTCTTACTCCCTCAACCAATGACAGTGCTTTTCACAGTCCATCTCGCCATTTCCAGTTGCTCTGCAGCAGAAAACACCACTGTCCAACAAAACTCTTATAGGAAATGGCATTAAGGACACCTAAATGCGCGCACACACGCACACGTTCCCTAAATTGCATGAGCTCCACAAGAAGGAGGTGTTGCATGCAAACATAAAGGACAAGTGACTATAGAGCGAGGTCCGAAGTATTCGGATTCTGTCACAAGTTTAAAAATGGCTGCAACACTCCCTAACATCGCTACAAGTCTAATCAATTTCCTCAATTTACAGCCAACAGTCTGCATCCAGATTAACACCCACGCAGAATGAGCGGGTGGTGGAGTTACAGCCCTTTCAATTTGCTTCACTGTCCAAATACTTAAGCGCCTCAGTGTACAGGTGCATTAGAGGTTTAGGGGCAGGACACACAAGTGTAAAGGTCCATGGGTCAGAAGATACGAGTCCTACAACTTTCATTCACCCATCATCAGCTGATTGCACCAATTAGTCCCCCCTCCTTACCAAGGAATTGCTAAACACAATACAGGGCGCGTATTCAGCTTTCAGAGTCAGGGATTTACACTACGGCACCATGTGAGTGCTTGTATGTGTGTTTGAGGTGGTGGGTGTGGTCTACAGATGTACAGGTGTGCTGGGGGCGGGGCCACGGCTCTCACCAGCCTGCTCTTTCTCCTCCTCGCCCTCTATCTCCTCCTTCAGCTCCTGCAGTTTCGCCAGGGGGTGTGTCGTTGCCGTCGCCGTCATCGTGACTCCGGGAATCTGCGGCAGGCGGGGGGGCGTGCGAGCAAGGGGCGAGTTTCGGCAGTCCAGCAGGAACTTCCTGTCGTAGATGATTCTGGTTCCTGCAGATAAATTAAAGAAAAATTAAAAGGACACTAGCCACACTTACTCTGCAATTCCAGCACACGTAACAAACCTGATGAGCACCATCAGCCTGTGTGGCTATCATACCTTGTAACACACCTCAGAAAGTACACGCACAGAAACAGACACAACAGCTATTCTGGAACGTTTTCCTCCCTAAGCATTCTGGGTCAATATTCCACAGCTCCAATCGTTTATTGGAAAAGACTGCGAAACCAGCATCACAACATCCACTCATGAACGCCCTAATCAAGTGCTTGGTGACGTCGCATCTCAGTGCTATTTGGCAGAGGGAGCTCAGCTCCTCCAGCTATTTTAATTGGCAGTCTGCAGTCTCTACACAACGCCTGGGTAACTGGAGTCTGCTCCACAAGAACAGTCAGCCCAAGAGCCTGGGGGAAGCCAGCAATACCCAACTAAATCCAGGAAAAACAGCCAATTACACGTTAACATGTACAAACTTTGGCCAGCATTTCTCCCCTAGGGGTGGAAGAGGGAACTCCCAAAGGATTATGGGAGAGCTACCGAGGCACCATTACAGCAAGGAATGCCTTCCTGCAGTATACCACAAATGTGCAAAGTTTTTATTTAAATAAATTGCTGACAAATGTGTCACGTGACTCTGGTCAGCACTTGAGACAAAAACTCAGCGTCGCAAGTTTTAGATCACTCGATGCCACCATAAGATCTTTTTTGCAAGGATAATTCAAGTAATTTAAGGAAATTTGCACCAAATGTCTCCGACATCATGTGCCGGTAATTTTCCTGGCACTGAATGAGTCATCGATCGTGGAGAGCAGCCAAACTGAGGATGAGCTGTTTGATCGGGAAGGTGTCCAAGTCAGAGATTTGGATGCCTGAGCGGGAAATCGCCAAACATTCCAAAGCAAACGCAGCATTTTCAAAAATTGCGTCAGTCTTGCAATAGAAAGTCACAACATGCCAAAAACATTGAGAGAATGTTTCATGTTAGCAGGGCAGCCACAGTCAAATGCACTGTAGTTCAAGCAGCATAAGGAAACACCCTGATCCAGACCCACTGCTGTGCCCGACTGCAAACCGTGCAGCAAAACAGATTCTGCAAAAACACGTTATGCAATACAGGGCGGCCGAGTTCGGCCAGGACAAAGGCCCTCTTGCTGTGCAGGGTTGGTGTGGGGGGGCGGGGGGGAGGAATGCAGGGGTGGAGAGGATATAGGTTTACAGGTTCTGTTTCTCAAAACCACAAACATCAGAAGAAGAAACATTCGACATGCGGTCATGAGGACAAGTGTTTATAATTGAACACAGACTGCAGACACAAACACATTGCTTTATCTAAAACAGTGGCTCGTTCCTATCCAACATAACAAAACCGGAACCAGTGCGCAGAGGTACCGAAGGGTAACCATGGCTGTAATACTCCACAATAGGACCCCGCACTGGGAACAAAAGCTAAACAAGGGGTGTAACCCAATTGCAATTCACCCCTCAATGCATCAACAGCCCCAGTCTTGAACGTTTTATACCCTGGCGACAGGGGGCTCGTGTTTACAGCAAGCTGCGGGGCCTGGTGTTTACGGGCAAGCGGCATCCGCGCTCTTTTCAGCAGCTCGTGAAGCACTGGCATTCCTCCGTCAACTCTTACCACATGATGCGTGTTTACTCAAGAGCTGTCTCCACCCACTACAGGCACCACGCCCAGAACCACACCCAGTCACCCATAGCCATGCCCACTCACCTTATTTTTCACTCAGGCATCTCTGTAGGGGGCCAGAGTCTATGTCTGTCGTTTTGTCCATCTATCCATCCATGTATCCATCCATCGGCTATGTCAAGAATCAGAAACTACCTAGAGGCCTTTATGTATTGCATCATTAGGGCTCAGAGCATCATGATTACGAGGCTGTGAAGCACCAGGTAGCCCCAGTGTACACCTACTAGGCGTCTTGGTTTTTTTTTCTCTTAAATCTCAGTATTACTCCTTGTTTCAGCAGAGGTCTGCAGATAACACTGTAACATGCTAAAATTTCTTAAGGCAGCTGTGGTTTGCATACAGAACTAAAGCAGAGGTCAAGATAGCAATGAAACTACTCTCAAGACTCAGAAAGTCAACCACTCAGAGAGCAGATAATTCAGGCTTCCCTAAATGAGCAGTCACCACTCGGTCACAGATTTCATCATCGACACTGTAACTCGCCTAATATTGCGAAACCCATGCCTGTGCACTTTTATTTTTAAACTAAACCATTAAACCGTTAGTGAGGAGAATTTAAGGGGGGGGGGATCCTAAAATAAAATATTATCAGATGAAAGAAATATGTGCACAATTCTAAGAGGGTCCAATTTCACAAAGTATATTAACAAAGTAAGCTGGATACCTCCACTGAATAAAAGTTTTCAAAATCTGGAACAGGGATTGAAGGAGATGAAGACCCTTGATAAGTTCCTCACCTCAGTTATCCAGCAAACATGGCAATTCTGTGAAATTTGTGAAATTCCTCCCGCCAGAAGAGTCAGCTTTTGGGCAGTGGTTCTCAAACTTGGTCCTGGGGCACCCCTGCGTACACTGGTCTTTGTTCCATCCACAATGGCAATCTCAGTATTTTAACCAGATGTTAATTATCCAAATTACGATCTTATACTGTGGGATTACATAAACTCTTAAATCACATCATGCCAGAATTGTCCATGGGTAATTCTGTGCCAAATCACCAAAAGGCTCTCGACTGACCATCTTAGATTTGCTTCATAAGTTTTTGTTTTGATGCCCTTGTTACTAATAATTACAGTGCAAAATCTTAGGCTAATATCTCCACTAGTTTTGGAGATATTAAGCCAAGAGAAATGGGCTTAAATTCACAAGGTTACATCACACATGCTACATCATTATTAATTCGAATCCCTTTTAGGCCCATGGTCCTAGCTCTTGCCGATTGCAGTATTCATCCGTCGGGAGCAAATCCATGACAATGTAACCTTGCGAATGGCATTTTCGCATGTCATAAAACCTTCTATATTCAACAGCTTGAATAAAATGGTTTTCTTCACAGCGCCAACTTTATATTTGGTACATATATCAATTAGACCATGCTCATTTCACTGATCTAATTTGTTTTCTAGTCGACCTTGTCAGATTTTTGCTATAAGCATTCAAAATACAGACGCGACAAGCTTTTTTCCATTTTCAGGGGCCTATATATGAGAAAGTATCATTTTTGTTACAGATGTAACATGTTTTCCTGATATTACAAAAACAGGTCTCATATAATAAAAAGAATCAGACATTTGATATCATAAAATCTGGAGATATAGAGAGCCAAATGTGCTACCATGGACAAACGTGCATTCAAGGAAGCCATATTTGGCATGTCATAAATCTGCAAATATGTTACATACAAAGCTCTCCCTCTGTGTACAGAGCCTTATTATATCACAGAATTGTGTGAAAATTTGAACCATTTAGTGTGAACAGTTCAAAAGTTATTAGCTATCAAACAATGGATGCTTGATTGTGGTATTCCTTTTTATGCTAAATATGGGGCCACGTCCCCAGAACTAGTGGAGATATTGGCCTTAAATTTTGCACAGAAGTTACTGCCAACAAGGACATTAAAATAAGCAAAGATGAACAAAATCTGAGATGGTCAGTCGGGAACGTTCTCTGAAATCTGGTGATTTGGCACGGAATTACCTCTATTTATGCGATGAAAAATGTATCTTCTATGGGCAGGTAGTGCTCACTGGATTAAATTTCAAACAGTTGATTTTAGTATGCATGAAGAAAGGTAACCATAACCAATGCAATTAAAGACTGAGGTCAATTAGCAGGGTCTTAATTGGTATGTACACCTGGCCATCATTACTAACCATCAAGAAGATAATGTTGAATGTAATAACAACGCCAATTAACTTAAAGCGTTGCTGAATACCCCTCGACCCGGACACGATTTCCTGCCTCAACGTCACAGCGTTAAGGTCAAAGTTCAAATCCAGCAAAAAAGGTGTCGTTGCACATCTGTGTGTCACAGTAAGTTACCATACCAAATTTGGTGAAGTTGCGATCAGTAGTTGCGGAGTACTGACCCATATAAAATATCCTGCCTTAAGGTCACAGCGCAAACGTCAAAGGTGAAATCCAGCAAAAAAACATGACATTGCATGCGTGTGTGTGACAGTGAGTTACCATACCAAATTTGGTGAAGCAGCGATAATTAGTTGCTGAGTACTAACCCGGACAAGATTTCCAGGGTAATGGTCACAGCCAAGGTCAAAGGTCAAATCCAGCAAAACACCTGACGTTGCACATCTATGGTTCATCGTGAGTTACCATACCAAATTTGGTGAAGATAGGAGAATTAGTTGCAGAGTACTGACCCGGACAAGATTTCCACAGTCAAGGTCACAGAGCTAAGGTCAAACGTCAACTCCAGCAAAAAACCTGGCATTGTACATCTATGGGTCATAGTGAGTTACCATACCAAATTTGGTGAAGCTACGATGATTAGTAGCTGAGTACTGACCCGGGCAAGATTTCCAGGTTCAAGGTCAGAGCGCTATGGTCAAAGGTCAAATCCAGAAAAAAACCTAACAATGCACATCGATGCGTCATAGTAAGTTACCGTACCAAATTTGGTGAAGCTCCAATGATTAGTTGCCCAGCACTGGCCCGGACAAAATCATGGATGGACGACAGACAGACACGCAGTTGACGACAATACCCCTCCGGGCCAGAGTCGGCCGAGGGGTAATAATGAGGCCCACCAGTTTTGTGGTGAAGTATCAGGAAAAAATAGCCAATTATTGCATATACAGCAATTAACCACCTGTTATATCATTAAGTTGGGAAATTAATCTTATTGGTCTGTTAACTCTTTCATTTTTTGCCTATCGTGCAATGAGCACAATGTAAAACTGGTCATCTTTGGGGCATTGCAAAGCTATGTTTCGCATTCTGTAGATTAAGAAGGTAAAGGATGTGTCCTGTTTTCCTATCATTCCAGCCTACTTTTGTAAACTTGCCCTAAGTTCTTCCAATTTTGAGTTAAAATGAGCAATACATGTTGAAAGATGATATTTTGACATTTTTGTCTCTTGCAAAGTGTTGATAGAGAATGAGACACAGTGAAAGACACCCCTTTTAGCAGATCTCAAGTCAGTTGAAACTCTCCAAAAAAACCTCATTAGAATTTTCTTACATATTATTGCAATAACCTATCCAAAACTCATATGGCAATAACTATGCATAATAAACAATGAAAACTAGGCAAAAGTATCACGTTATTACATGACTTCTGACCTAGATACAGTTACCAGCAGCCTACAGAAGTCACTTCATCATGCACTTTCAAAGTTAAAAACATCTACCTTGCCCCCTTCAAGGATTCTAATCTTTGACGTACAGGTATGTTGTCCATACTTATCATATCTAAAATATATTTCATGACAAAAAAAGTCAAAATATGATCTTTCAACATGTATTGCTCATTCTAACTCAAAATTGGAAAAACTTTGGGTAAGTTTACGAAAGTGGGCTGGACTGATAGGAAAACAGAATATATCCTTACCTCCCTGAAGATCAAAAGCACCTAATTAAGAAAAACTAACAGTTTGTGGAAATCCTGGAATTGCAGTTGCGGTTGGAATGAGAACCAGCATACATAGGGGTCCCCCAGGACTGAGTTTGAGAACCACTGCTCTAGGGGGTAGGGGGTAGGGTAGACAGCTGCTAGTTTGGCAGGGGTAGGAGCTGTTTTTAGGAATGGGGGGCAGCGCGACTGACCTGATTTCAGAGTTCACTTCACCGACAGCGAGGGCCAGGACACTGGGTGTCAAACGGCCCTTGCCCTAACAGAAAGCCTCCCCAGGGGGCCTGGATTCTGCTGAAAAACACTCGAAAGAATACCCCTCTTGCTCTGCCACCTCAATCACTCCCTCTCTCTCTCTCTCACTTTTTTACATTCTCAGAAAGGGAGCCAGAGTAAGTCGCTGCCGAAGCACAGAATGTTCTCTGCTATTCCTGTGAACCACTCAGACGAGGGGGAGGGGCGGCATAGGAGCAGGGGAGCTACTGCTGCTCAACGTCCTGTTCGGTGCCCCCCCCCCCCCTCCTCCCACTGCCCTGGCAACAGGCCAACCCAACCGAGAATGTGTCTCGAGTGTGTAGGTGAGCACAGACATCTAGACACTACGTGCGCTTCTTTCCAAGTCCTTGTTTGACCTTTCATGCCTCTAGTACAAATATTACGAATATCTTCAAACGACAATAATCTCCACCTCCTATTGTTGCTGTGAGAAATGATGAGGAGAGTCTCATCTCCAGTCACCCACTGAAGAGGAGGCATGTGTCAGGCATGTCGACCAGCCAATCACTTCTGGTTTTTTTCCCCTTTTATGACACAGTTGATAAGCATAAATATTGTGAACTCATCATCCAAGGTTCAAGAATATTATGTACTTATATTACGCAAGATTTGATTGCAGATTCACAGCAGTGAGTTCAGTGTAAACGCAACTGTGTCCCATAGTATTCTAGACCCGAATTCCAGCCAAGATAATCAGGAACTCCAGAATATCCGTTTATTCGCCGGTCACGAATTCTGACACCCTCCCTTAAGTGAAACAATGTCTGCAATCTGCCCCGTTTAACAGTCCATTCCACGTGGTTGGATAAACAAGTTGCTGCTCTGATGTCTAGCACTGGAGCATGCAGTCAGAAGAAGATTCGACATGCCCATTCATCAAATGTAAACAACATAAAATCCAAACTTTAATAAAGTTGGGTAAGGGAGTGAAATACTTCAGCTCTGCATGACACACTATTCGGGAGCCAAACTCACAATTGCTCACCAATGTCTAGACATTAAACATTTAAAATGTAACTGGCCCCAACTTCTAACTTTCCATACAGGAGACTAGCCGACAGCTGACAGGTCAAAAATGGCTCAGTACGAGGACAACGCAGGAGTAGATTTTAGCAGGAAATCCGATGCCCTTTACCGACAAAGAGAGCACACAAGCAGACCTCAAGCATAGAAGAAAATATCCGAAAATACACAGAGCCTACTGAGCAAGTGCTGTTCCAAAGAATACAAACTGCTGCTCAGATGCACCAACGGCACGTAGCGCATGCCTCTCAGAGCGCACTTGGGGTCTCTCTTTGAGGGCTTGAACAGGCAGAATTTCTAAGAGCCACACATATTTCTAATCGAGCACGACTTGACGAAAAGGCAAAACGACTTCAGCCCAAAGCGAAATAAATAGCAAATTATTCACGTTCAGGGGCCAGTTGTTCAAAAGATTCAATCCGGAAAAAAGTGATCCAAATTGGTTCAAATCTTGAATACGGGTTGTTCTAAAGGAAAAGGGGATTCTGTAATCGGATTAGATCACGTAATCCAATCTTGGTTTTTATCTGGATCAAACCTTGAGTTTGAGTTGTTCAAAACTTTTACCTATGATTGAGATACACGTACATTTGATCCCAAAAAGATGGATTATTCTGATCCCAGGAGAAGGGTGGATTCAATGTGGATTTCAATGTTGCTTTTAAAAAGGAGATTAAAAAAACCGGATTACGTGATCTTGGATATCAAAAAATGGGATTCCCAAATACGGACCAGTTTAATCCAGATGAGATAAATCTTTCGAACAACTGGCCCCAGGACATCAACATAGGTCAAAAACAAGCTAACATAGCGAGCTTCAACGACACTTTGTCTACAATTCAGTGACATGAGTGCAAAGTATATTGGCCGTCACTTACCTGATCTTGATCAGCATGCGAGATATGTAATGTTCAAACCTAGTCCAACTGTTGGTAAACTACCATACTGTCTGCATTCATTACCCACATGGGTGAATATTCAACAGTGAATATTCAACAAATAGGGAACACGTCACTAGCAAAAAAATAAATAAATAAAAAATAAATAAAATAATAATAATAATAATTCTGCAGGAACACAGTGAGAAGGAACATTTACCTCCAGGAGTAGTAGAGAAGATCGTGCCCCCGGGAGTCTGACTGTAGCAGTCGGGCAGCTGTGACCAGTCTTTCAGCTGCATTACCCGGGTGGGAATGGGACAGCTTTTGGTCTGAGTGCAGTTCGCAGCCATTATTCCTTAATGAAGTATATGTAAATCGAGTAGGCACAACAAAACACGGTTAGCCTATTCAGGAGCGATAGTTTGCACAGAAAGCCGGAAAACTAATCCTCTTCAAAACGAAACTGCATTTAACAGTTAAGCTTTGCAGACGGGGGGAAATATCCGTCTATGAAATTAAACCAGCTCGGAGAGAAGTCCGTGTCCGACGCGCTCGGGTCGAGGCAAGGCGAGAGTGCAATGTTTTGACCATGTGCGACTGTTTTTGCAGGGCCAGTTCGGAGGGGGGGGGGGGTGGGGGTCGAATGCAGCGACGTGATCAGACTCATGTGATGTACCGTGGTTGCGCAACTACTGAAAAGCACCCCTCTCCCTGTCACGTGGTGCGAGTTTTGCGCGCGCGCACGCAGAGTTTGTGATCGCGCTTTCATCAGACGAAACCAGAGCCCTGTACTCCGGACGAAACTTGAGCTGCCTTCGGCAACGCGTCCCACGTGCCGTGTTTTGGAGACACGACTGATGAATTCCGCTCTTTTGACCTCAGTGTCCGAATGATCCGTCCTCGTACCTTCGACTTAATTCACGACACGACTCGTGTTTACGAGCGTTACCGAATGCAGTATTATTCAAGCAATCTTCTCGGAAGATATCTCACTATATCGGTGCAGTTAGTTCCAGAGTGTAGTCAATGTGACCGAGGGTGATAAAACTGCGGTTCGGTTGCGCCAAACCGCCGCATTATTTCCAAAACCCCTTGAAAGTCTAGAATTCCACAAATCTACTGCAATAGCCCCAGTTCAACTGAATTGATCTCAGAACTATTCCGTAATGAGGGGTGAAGAAACCCACTTCCTCCACAGTAGAGATCAACGCTTCTGCTTGCGTGTGTGTAGTGACTCACTCCAGAGACGGGTAAGATCTCGTAAAGGAGAAAACCCGAGGCTGGGGTGAGTCAATACCCAGGAGGTAATATACAGTACCATGGCAAAAAGTGGATATACTGTAGTTGAAAATAGAGGTCTTTTGGGATATCATTATTAAGGGCTATTACATGGAGGCGTCATGGTATTTTAGATGTAAGGCCTTGGGAAGGTCTGGATGAAACCTTTCTTTAAATATTCTAACTCCAAAGTGTTTGCACAATCTTTGCAGTAAAGGTAATTATAAAATCTGAAATATCTAATGATAAATTATGACAGGATTCAGAAACCCTTACTCTGTGTGTGCTAGGAGCATTGTGGATCTGTTTGTGTATACATTTTATTTTCTCACTCCAGTGACGGGCGGGTGGCAGTCTAGTGTACCAGCCGGTCAAGGCCCACTCCTTCCTGAAGCCTTCCTGAAGTTTATAATGAATATGCTGTGACTGACAGTTGTTCCGGTCATGAAGGCTTGTTTACCAAAACAATCAGATGGAAAAATCACAAATCAATGTTGAACATGGCCTTGAAATTAGGACTAACTTTGGATTGATTAGCTGTAATAAGCAAAATGACAGGATTCAAGTTATTTGAATTTAGACCAAACAACACTTCTGAAGGAGTATTTACCAGAGCAATGGAAGGCCTTAAGAAACTCTGACAGGAAAACAAATGGAGTTCACATGCTGGCATACAAGACAGACTGTTTTTATGCAAGGTGTTTATAGTCTGAAAGGACCAACAAGCCATATTTTATATTCAGACTCAAAAATTCACTCGCGAGAGGTAAGGGGGTCATAGACCATGGGTAGACAATTGCTGTGCCATTTAGCGACCATGATTGATATAAGGCCATGATTGGGATGGCCTCAATGGCCAGCGTTGAGGATCATATCTCAGTATTACTCATTATATTCACTGGTTAATCAATAGTCATAATCAGTAATCATTATGTAAGCAGCAGTGACACACTCAAAAACGTGCGTGCACACGCACACACAAGCATTCAGTAGAATACAACACCATACACAAGGGTTAATATTTGTTCAGTTGATTTAATCAATATCTGTTCAGTTGATTTCTGTAGCTTTGATTAATATCTGTTCAGTTGATTCAATCAATATTTGTTCAGTTGATTTATGCTTTGATTAACCCCTTGTGTATGGGAAACGTGTATCTCAGCCTGGTTTACTGACCCGCATACCGGGAATCACAAATGCGCGGAGTGCCCTGTTGACTACCTGATTTGAGTGTGCGGGCGCGCTGTTATGGCCAGGATTGTTGACGAGCTCTTGTGATGATCGTCAAGGACGTTTTTCATGCACATCCTTCACCGGTTTCTTCGCCTGTTTGCGGTGATGACTGCCTGGAAGCGCGTTTTATCCACAATTTTTGGATGACGGCACAACACGACAATAGAAACTGAATTTTTAAGCTTCATTTTTCTCTCTTTATAAATGAATACAGAAAAATCGAAAAATATACAAAATCACTCCGTCACATTCCAGTACGCCAGTTTCCTGCGGTAGTTTGTTACATGGTTTGTTGCACAAACTAACTTTGCAAGCGTCACATCTGAATCGGGACTCGCTGCAAACTTTGTGCTTGGAACGGATAACGCACTGTTTCTGCAGTTTTTAGCCGTGGGTGTGATGGCTCTCCAAGAAGTGCCGTCTAAGGAGTCTGTTCGGAGTTCGCGACTCCGCCCATTCTCCTCGCTAAACTCTCACCTTCAGCTCAGGATACAAACCCAATGAGCGATCAGGTATTTCATTAGTCTGACCCAATATTAATACAAAATCATTAAAGACAATCGCCTCACAGCAGTTGCATATTGATACCAGACACCATACATCGGACCCATCCACGAATGCATGGTTCCCTGCCATGGGAGCAGATCGGCTGCACGAATATATGCGGGTCCCGCAACTCCTGCCCGACTAGCTCGTATCTATTGCATATTCGCTGGTCACTTGAGCATTCAGTCGAATACAAAACCATACACGAAGGTTAATATTTGTTCAGTTGATTTAATTAATATCTGTGGACTTGATTTCTGTAGCTTTGATTAACATCTGTTCAGTTGATTGTCAGTATCTGTTCGGTCATCAGCATTATTCATCAGTAATCATATAGGGCCAGTTGTTCAAAATAAGTAATCTGGATAAAAATTATCCGGATTTGGAAATCCCATTTCTTGCTATCCAGGATCAGGTAAGCCGTCTTACTTTTATGCCAGTTTTTCAAAGCAACATTGGATTGTATCATCCTGATCCAGATACAGTTTGAGATGACCAAATCCGGATTGCCAGTGCTCGAAATGGGAAAACATAACACAATGTGGGCTACCAGCAATGTAAAGAACAGGTAAAACATCCAACTTGTGGGTAATGCTGACCTCATCACAAACTGCATTGTGAAGTGGCCTGGGTCTGTCCATGATGCACGTATCCTGCGGGAGAGTGCTTTATACAGAGAGCTCCAGACCCACCGACCGGATGGCATAATATTAGGAGACAGTGCCTCTCCACTCTTACCATGGCTGATGACTCCTTTTTTTGCAGCAACCACACCTGCGCAGGCGTGCTTCAACACTGCTCATTGCATAACAAGATGTGCAATTGAGCGTTTAAATGGAGTTCTGAAGAGACGCTTTGCATGCCTTAACTACTTGCGAGTGGAACCACAGGGCGCATGCAATATAATACTTGCATGTATTGTCCTGCACAACATCACTACCAGGCGCAATGTCCCTCTCTGTGATGATGTTTGTGATGTTCCTGGGCCCACTGAAGAACCAGACCAACCTCTGGCGTTCTGTCAGGATGAGGGACTGACTGGACGTGTAGTGAGGTATGCAATTGTTAGAAATTATTTTTGACAGGGTCATCTCTGATGAATGTTTTTTCAATTAATATGCAGTGATGAATCACAGAAATACTGAATATATTATTTTTGTTTGTTATTCAAATCTGTTTGGGGGAAATCTGTTTACGTCTTGAGAACAAGATCATTTTTATTTTTACTTTACTATACTGAAAGGGGTAATGGGTATCCTATGTCTACTTTATGTACTTTATCACTAACAACAAACAACAACAAATCAAGAGCAAAATATAAATAGAAGTATATACACAAAATGATACAAATTGATCATTTGACCAATTGTACAGTTTTGCTACATTTTCTTCCTGAAATCCACCTTGAAATCCTACCCCATGTTGGGATCAGGATAATCCTGCTTTTTGGGATAAAAGTTATCCAGATCCTACTGAAATGCTTTGAACAACACAAACTGAAGGTTAGATCCAGATTCAAACTAGGATCGGATTACATTATCTAATCCGATTTCAGAATCCGTCTTTCCCTTTTGAACAACCCATTTTCAAGATTTGATCCAATCCGATGACCAAAATCCAATCAGATTACCTTTGAACAACTGGCCCATAGTTATGCATGCATGCTTGTAGTTTTTAGTAGCACAGCTATATGTGCAATATGAATCAGAAGTATGTATCACCAATATTAGGCTGTAAGAGCGCTATTATATTTTGGTTACAGTTCTCAGACCACGTGGGCAGCGTTTTGGTTTGCCTGCCTCTGGGACCACCTGTGACCCATTTAGGAGTCCTCTCAAACATTTAACCCTATAATGCCCAGACAGAGACATAATTATAGGGAAAAATATGACCCAGTAATATTTTTGAAGTATTGAAGGGTAGTACTCAGATGCACTGTTCATCATTAGGTTTTGTGACCACAAAATATACATTGCTGAATAGAACTACTTCTAATTCCAGGAGTATCATATCTGATACAGCCAAAAATCAGCACCCCTCCAGACCTCAACACTCGAAATTTCAAATTTATATGCTCTCTACAATCTATAGCTATCCCTTAACATGTATCAGAATAAGATTGTGTAATATTTACCTAGGAATGCCGAACTTCACTGCCAAAGTTCAAGGAAATTCATGAACTCCCATTCACATGGGAGCTACTACCTTGAAGTGAGTGACGAGGGGAGAGACTCGTAATCTCACTTCTTCCTTCCAGGTGGCTGCTGTGTGTATCAGATATGATACAGTGAGCAGTCGAGGTTCTTGCATCTTACCAGGTGGACATGGTCCTTCAAATTTGGTGTATAATATATGATACAGGGGGCATTATAGGGTTAAGTAGCCTTGAAGTAGTTTTTTTGCAAAGGATGCTCACCAATGCGAAGTGAGAAAAAAAAGTAAGAAGCAGACATTACATTACTGAACCACTGTAACATAAAGAAAGAAAAACCGTATTAAGAAGAAATTTCCTGTGATGAAGGTATAAAGACTGGGTGTAAAAAGTGGAACTTCAGTTCTTTTTGTGCAATAAAAACTTAGCTTTGTACTGGTTCATAAACCTGAATAAACTGTAATTTTCCAAAGAGTCTGTCTCTCCCCAGTTGAGGATGGGGGAACCTCGAAAATACGAAAGCATTTCTGAATGGGAACCACAACAAGCGCTAGAGTAGCGTTCCGTTAAACGTGATCTTGGGGGCTTCCAGCGCTGCCTGTCGACACAGGTCTCAAGTGTCTCTTCATCACAGCTACGTTAGCATTAGCAACAGGGCAGAATAATGTAAATAGCCATTTGCTGTGCTTAGAGTGTATGTTAACCAGCCTGTGTCACCATGTCAGTATGAACAAATATCTAAAGGCATCACCTCATTCATGAAATTATTCACTTTCCGTGAATAAAGTTGGCAAAGTTCGCCACCTGCCGTACACCAGCCAGTGTTTTTAACCGCACACTTGCCTGCCAAAATGGCGATTTTTGATCATGTGACATCAGGAGCGGACCTCAAAAGTGGCAATTTCTAATTATAGCTTGAAGAACAGGATTTAAATTCAGCTTGTAATGAGTGGAATCAACTTGGCAAAAGATTGTGAAAATATGAATGAATTTGAGAAGAATGCATCTGTGGATCAGATAGCTGATGTGTATATTCATAGGAAATCCAGGATTCCAAAAATTTAAAAACATTACTCAGGCCAGAACAGACATCACCATTTGCTCTTCTTGTTGAAGAACTAAAGCAAGTCGAGCATAAGCCAGTCCTTCAAATAAAAAGTGCAACTAAACAACGCAGCTCTGAAGAGCACAGTCCTATACAATTACAGTTTAAGTGGAGTTAAAAAATAAAAATGTAAAGTGTTATTTTGAAGAAATTAAAGCTGCATATGCAAAATCAAGTCCGTTTCCATCTTTTTATTGAATATTAAGGTAGATATTTCACATTAATACAGGCTACGTAAAGTAGAGCCACTATACGACATGAAATTTACTCTCGTTTTAACCCTTTTTTAGTATGTAAACAATTATACATGTTTAACCACTCTAAAAGGTCTGATTTACTCTTCCGTGTTGTCTAGTTCGCATCCAAGTACCAACAGCTTCCGGTCCCGTCGAGCCCTAGGAGACGAGGAACAGCCCGAAGCACGGTTTTAAGTCAAAATGGCTATACTATGCAGAGGTCATATCCTGTTGAACAGGAAACTGATTTTGTTCATAGACAGCGGTAAAGTAACAGCCCATACTTAAACTTAAATGGTTTAATTTTTTTTTGTCGTCTGTTTTTGTTAGGCACATCAAAAAATGGCTTCCAGCCGGATTCTCATCTCTCTTCTTTTTGGACGACACCAAGTTAACATTATCAACGCAATTTAATGTTGTTCATTAGGAAACAGGTCGTCTTCTCTCTTCTCTGGGCACACTCCTCCACTGCCCCGTAGCCCTGGGGGAGGAGGGTGGAGGGTCAGTTGACGTGGTTCAGGTGGACATTCCCTACGTGGGGGGTCCAAGTGCCCGGCCAGACCTGAGGGGGGGTATGGGAGAGAGAGCGATCACGGACCAGAAGGAACACGGACATACAGAGACATTGAGACAGAGCAACAGCTCTGATACAGCACAGCACAGCACAGATTCAGGTCTGTCCACAGCTGTATATGGAGTAAGCAAACTCCTTTACAGCCCATCGATCCAGAAAGGGCCGTGTGGGAGCTACTCTCAATCCAACCCAGCACTCACACATCCGAAACCACAAATCAAGCTCTTCAGCAAAGACTCTTAGGTTTGACGAGTCCCATCAGGTGTGTCACACTTTGGTTGGAATGAAAGCCTGCACCCACACCAGCCTTTTCTGGCTAATGTTGAATGGCCCAGGTCTATAGCATCATCGCTAAGTAACTTGCTTTGGACTGGGAAGGCTGATAGGTCAAGCCCCAGTACAATCAGAGTAGCTGTTGGGCCCTGAAGCAAAGCCCTTGACATAACCCCAGGGAGGGATTAGCTCCAGTATCTATCCAGCAGTTTGAAAAAATGATTTCTTGAAACAGAGAAAATCGTTGTCCTCTGTAGCAACCACTTCAGTTAGTGACGCAATGGTATTCCAAATAGTTCAAAAAAAAAAAAAAAAAATGTATATTTATATACATGTTCCCTAAGGCAAAAATTCACCCTGGCATTGACACAATGTCATTCTGCTATCAATTTCAGTCATCAAATATAAACACGCAATTTCCTATTGTGGAATAACATGTCGATATGTCGGTTGAAGAATTTAGCTGTCTTTTAGAGCCTCATACAAGCTCTCATGGAAATCCAATCATTTTAATGGTGATTCAATTGTATCTGCGTGAAAGCCCAGCTGTAGTTCACGCCCACGTGAAATTCTCCTGGTAAATACCAGTTGGTTGACACAAATTTTATCCAATTGCAGACAGTATAAGCTTTCCTCATTTAGTGAAAGACACTGATTGGACCTTAAAAAACATTAAAATACTTGCGTAATACGGTTAAGGTTGATTCAGTAAACTTTACGCAGCTCACTGATGTGGTTGCATGGGAACAAAAAACCTTCAGAACTGAGCCTGGAGAGCTGAGCTTATTTTCAGGATGGAAATGTGATTCTGAGATGGAAAATAGCAGTTATTCTGAATGGAACAGACAGGAGGGCTGACAGCTCTGATACTTAAAAGGAGCAGCTCAATATTTATTTTAAAAAGTGAGTAAAGCTGCCTTTGTATAGTGTAGCTCTATCTTACTTTTAGCCTGTTAGCTAACTAGCTAGCCATTTATTTTTGGTTTACCACCGCGATCACAGAGCTAGTTTGTCACATTGGGTAACAAGAGTAGTCAATACCGAAGTGTGCTGGCATTTTTCTTAACTAGGCGATCATTTTTAGAATTTATAACACATTCAATAAAACGGAATGCCTTGTATTTTCGCTCTTTTAAAGTGCCAACAGCCATTACTGTGACCTGAGTTATACTTGTTCCATAGAGGGTGTGAAAAGCTGTTACAAGCCTGCGTTTCGCTGAGATGATCAGAATTGTAAACAGCAAACTTTCCGCCAGCGTGAATATTCTGACCGTAAAATATGCAGTTCCTCTAATGAATAACTGTGTTTGTTGACGCGGCTTTGTAGATAAATGGACGAGACTCTGAACTTTATGATGGAGAAAAGGCATGTTTTTGGTTTGGAGAGGTCAGTGGTGACCATTGATGTCCAGCTGTGCCAATATTGATAAACTCATGATAAATTCAACCAGAAAATCATCCATTCATATTGAACTTCATGAGTACCAAGTTGCTTTGTGTTAAAAGTATTATTTTATGAATTGAAAGTGCACCATTTTCAAGGCTCTGGGAGTTTTGGGAGCCACCTGGATAGCCATCTTATTTAGCTTATAAAAAGTGGATAATTTAATATTCTATGTTTAGATGAAAAGCACTTGTGGTCTAGGAGTTTATTATCCCAGAAATGTATTGTTTTTATATTTGCAAATCACATTGTATTTGTTTGTGAATCGTTGTGCATTTGTAAAACGTGTTCGGTTTGTATACTAGGTTTTGGCAGTAATTTAACTCCATAGGTCTCGGACTGGCGGTATATTTGGGGTTCACTGACCTGCTGGGGGTCTGAATTCTCCGTGGAGTTAGGGAGCACTTTGAGGATGGGATTCCAGGCGGGGTCGGTGCTGTGGAGGCCGTTGTAGATGGGGGCCCCAGACCCCTCCGCTATGGGGGGATGGGGGGGCATCATCGTCCCGCCGTACATGGACAGCGGTATCCCCTGGAGACAGAAAACACACAGAGGTCAGGAATCTGGGGCTGCAGAGACAACGATGTCTCAACAATATCTTCCAGCACAGTCTGCATTCACTCTATAGTGTAGACAGTGTAGCACAGCATTCAAGTAGCTGTGACACTTTTCAACCCATCGGTGATGAGTGTGATCTCTGAAACATTAGTACACTGGTGTACATTGATATTTTGATGTACTGTACATATTGATAGATTTATCACTGTTTAAACTTCCCGCTCAAAATTTCCATCGCTCGAAAACTTGCGGCTCTTGCCGCCTGTCGTCACATCAGTGTATTTGCGTGCACGCGGTGGCTGTTGATCTTGTGGGTTCTCGTTTGAGTTTGCTGGAGTAGCAATGGCGGGAAATTTAAACACTTGGTTTAGCTTGGTATCTTCTGCTGAAATAACGGCACCCAGATCAGCTTCTACTGGTAAATAAAAAAAGCCTGGGAATAATTGGTGTTGCTTTTGGATGCTCTAACACGACTGATCAGGGTGTGAAACTGCACATATTTGTTAGGCATTGGCTTTGCTGACTAATACTGAAAATCATAGAGCAACGTCTGATGTCAGAAAGTGATGGCGATGTTTGACATCAGCCCAAAAACGCAGTCTGGTTCGTGACTGTCGACTGTTCGTGACAGGCTCCAATTTGAGGCATTGAGGTGATGAGCATAATGCTCTTCAGTGGAGCACATTGGTTAGACATGACAAGTTATTTTCTGAACCAGAATATTGAACATCTGCTGCAATTGACAAAATGCTATTCAACGGACTGCTGGCTAATTATTGGAATGCCAAAGAAAATAGGCTATAAATCTTACAACCGCAGCTTTTCTCATCTTTATCGTACTCGAATGGAAATAAATCTTGCACCCGGACTAGCCAGTCACCCATTTCATGTATGCTGCGTGAATAATTATGTACATGCGGGACTTCAGATCAGAGTGGAAGAGCGCATCCAATCAAATCCATCAGGACACAAGGTTAGCAATTGATGTTGATACAAGCAAGCTAAATAAAACCATTTGCCACTTGGCACATGCATCCATAATTGGGCCCAATGTGCTCCAGTGAGGAGCATATGCTTTTCAGCTCGATGCCTCAAATACACAAACAGTCTACGTTCACAAACAGTCTACGTTCGCAAAGCAGACCGTTTTTTAGGGCGAATAACTTTCGACATCGCTGCATCCATCTTTTGATCCAATCCATGCTGATGACACACCGGGTTGCGAGGGCGTGCGCAACATAGGCATTGGAGATATTAAATATTAATATTAAATTCTAAAGCCCCTTCTCACTGATAAAACCCCCCAAAGTATATTGGCGCCTCTATCGAAAGGGACATTCTAAAACGCAAAAATGTTTAACGTGGCTTAATGCTCCAATCCAGCGACCAATAATCACCGAATTCCTCTCGGCATTTCTGGTCTGGAGAACCTTCGTGGTTTAAAATTTAAAACCGAATAGAAAGGAATATGGTAGTTACAGCAAGTTAAGCGTTTTCCCCTCTATTTACATACATTGAGGAAAAAAGCTTAACATAGTTTAATATACCTAAACAGGGACCAATAATTGCCAATTTCCTCTCCGGCATTTATTGCCGGGAGCATTTTCTCTGATTAAATCATTAAAACCGAAATACTAAGAAAACAGACGTCTTATCACATTTATTGTTTTCCCCTACATTGGCGCACATTAATAAGGAAAAAGCTTAATGTGGCTTCATGCTTGATTAAAATAAAGGTAAATAAATACTGAGGCACATTAAAATATTTGAATCTTCATGGTCATGCCAACTCCCAGGTGGAATATTTATCCTATTCATCTGCCAGTTGTATTGCTTGAGAGAGGAGCCTTCAATATTTCATTGGCAGCATTTTGACCCAATGGTCCCGACGATATAGCTTTGCATGCTCACAGGATAAGAGATTCGGCAATTGTGTGAAATGTCTTTGATTTTGCTACTAGTTTTTTTTTTGCGAGAGAAGGGTGTTTGGTCGGAAGGTGCTTTTAATTTATTTGGCACCATTTATTAACTTATTTGGCACAATTTCGCCGCAAGCAAGACACAGTGGTATTGGGGTTGCGGGATCTCTGGTGAATATAAACCCATAAGTCAGATATTCCTCAATGTAAAGTCGGCTCACCACTTTGATTTTCTTTTTTTGGCCAGCACAGCTAGAGTGAGGCGGTTCAGGGTCTAGGTCGGACGGCCTTTGAGGTTTTGGTCAGGAATTTATACATTTTCGTAGTTTTTCGTTTCAACGAGCCTATACTGCTGTTTTAGCTGAGTTTTACCGGGGAATGTTTAATTTTTTGCGTTAGACGATGTGTGATTGGCCAATCCCGAGAGGGAATTGTACAGTAGAATACATGGTGTGGGAAAATCGAGAAGGAATTTTAAACAGGCATTTTAATAAACTAAATTGAATGAATTGATAATGACATAAATTGTTATTTTTGTATCCTGTAAGGTCAGCCGTTTTATATTATTAGGTTATCAGAAAAGAACAGTACGTGGGTTTTCTCGCGGCACACCGAGGAAGCTGTCACGGCACACAGTTTGGGAAACACTGATGAATGGTATAGTCCCCTCCTGCTTCAAGCACGCCTCTGATCAGTCACTGCTGAAAAAGCCCACACTAGATTCCTTTGATGTTGTAAACTATAGGCCAATTTCTAAATTGCCATTCATCTCCAAGATCTTGGAAAAAGCAGAGAAGCATCTATTTGTTAAGGACTTTGGGTCAGCATCTGTTGTTTTTTAAATGTGCAATGTAAATAAATTGACTTGACTTGAAGAGAAATATCAATTCATATCACATTTTTATCCAGAATTATTGCGATCCCTTGTGAATATTAGCAAAACTGGCTGTGAGAGAAATGTCTTGCTGTTAATCCTTTTTTTTAATAGGAGAAAGTGCTCCTGACAAGAAATGTCTGAGTGGAATTTGGAGATTATTAGTCTTTGTTTCGGAGAATTTAGTCACGTTTAGATTTTTCTTCATTACGTGTGCCAATGGAGGGGAAAATGTTAAATGCGATATAAAGTCTGTTTTCTTAGGACTTCAGTTTTGATTTCTTTCACTGGAGAAGGCGCTCCTGACAAGAAATGTCCGAGAGGAATTTAGTGCTTATGGGTTGCCGTTTTGGTACACCGAGTCTCGTTAAGCTTTTTTCACATTAAGCATTTTAGAATGTCCCTTTTAAAATCGTTCTGGAAAATAAAAAAGCCAGAAGAATTGGAGGTTGGACACAAAATTCTACCATGATAATACGATCAATTATTCTGCAGCAAAAGCAATTAGCCATGTACAATACCGATAAATGGTTCCAACCATGTCTGTCGAAGCAATAAGTTAATAAAACACCAATTTCCTTATACCATGCAGCAATCACATGGTGACCAAGGTTACCGTCCACGCAGCTATTCGCCTACAAATGTGTTAGCCATTGGACGTCCTCGACCACAACATGCAGCAGCATTTCGATCACGATGACCCACTGACGCATCACCAAAGCTCAGTATGTCCTCCCTCCCCGATGTGAGTGATCGGCACCGAGCCCTCAGCACTAGGGGTGTAACGATTCTAAATCGATGTTTTATAAGGCATAGGACCGCAATGGGGCGAACATCCGAACTTTCCCTTTTCCTTTATTAAACCCGACGCAGTCTTGAACGAAAATGCCAAACATCAAAGGGCATGTGAAATGCTTCCGGAAAAAAAAAACTTGACTGACATTAGTATTTTTCGACGACTTGCTGCGCGGAGCCATGTAAAGGACTACAGAATCATTTTCTTTTAAGCAATTAGGTTACTCTAATCTTTTCCCTGTTTACTTTGCTCTATCAGCAATCAAACAGGGGTTCTCTTTCATAATATTTCGCTCGATGTCTCACTATGGGATGCACGCCTCGCTGCAGCCTCAGAAGCATTAATCTCATTACGCCAATCCTGATTGGCTGGTGAACGTGTCCGTCCGCCCAGGTGGTACACCCACCTTAAATAGCTCATGCGGACGGCACCACGTCATTCAAACACCTCTTCTCACTCGGAGCATATCTCGCGTCCAGGGCTAGTTAGCTGAACTGTCCACAGACGGATTTTCTGTCGCCGGGCGCTACTAGTTTTGGATACCTTTTTGCTTCGTCGGTCACACCAGACCGGACTCAGTGCTCTCCCGCCCTACACGGCTTGGTCAGCGCTGTCCTCGACGCCTCACCACGGCACGTCGAGTACCGAAGGCTAGCACACCAGTTACCTGTCGGTTTTCTTCACTCGACTCCTCACCACGGCACGTCGAGTACCGAAGGCTAGCACACCAGCTACCTCTCGGTTTTCTTCACTCGACGCCCCACCACGGCACGTCGAGCTCCGAGCGCTAGCACACCAGCTACCTCTCGGTTTTCTTCACTCGACGCCCCACCACGGCACGTCGAGCTCCGAGCGCTAGCACACCAGCTACCTCTCGGTTTTCTGCCTCGTCTCCCGGCTTGCACACCAGCTGGCTAGGAATGGAGGCCCAAAACCCCCATACCAAGGGGTACGGAGACTCCGGGACCCGTCCCCGTCGCTGTGGGAACAAGATCTCGAGTAAAGATCCACACCAGGTCTGCTCGAGCTGCCTGGGGCTGGAACACGCCCGTATGGCTTTCGAACTTCCCGGCTCGTGCCAACACTGCGCGGTGTTTACAGCGAAAAGTCTCCGCAGACGGCTAGCCCGCCAGGCTAGCTTGTCTGGAATCGACCCCCTCCTCCCCTCCGACGGTGCTGCCGCCGAGGGCAAGCAGGATTTGGCGGTCTCTACGGCGGCGATTCCGGAGGCTAGCGCCAGCTGGGGCTCCCAGCTCGACCTAGCCGCGGATCCCCCGTGTGAGGAAGACGTCCTAGAACTGGACTATGGGGACGATGAAGATGGCGTCTCTGAACTCCTCATATCAGAGGATGAGGAAGATGACGACGTCTTCATTACTCCGGCTCGGGCCGCGCAGCCCGCGGCCTCCGTCACCTCTCGGGATGGAGATGAGAGTAGCATACCAGCTTCTCCTCTCCCCAGCTCCGACATGCTCGACGTGTGCAAACGCGCTGCTGTCCGGCTGAACATCCCCTGGCCCGTTGTCGTAGCTGAGACCACCAGATCCCGCTACGAGGGGAAGAAATTGCCCTTGGCTAAGAGTGCGACGAAACAACTTCTCCCCGTCTTCCCGGAGCTGCTAGATGAGGTTGCGCGCTCTTGGAAAGACCGCCCTTATAGCAGCAGGAGCCCAGTTCCCGGTGCCTCGTCCCTCGATTGTGAGGCGATGGAGAGCCTGGGTCTGCTCCGCATGCCTCCGATGGAGCCACTCGTGGCAGCGCACCTTCACCCCCGCCTGTCAGCGGTGTCCTCCCGGAGCCCCAGTCTGCCGTCCAAGTCGGACCGTTTTCAGTCAGCCTTGACTGAGAAGGCGTATAAGGCGGCTGCGCTTTCGGCCAGAGCGCTCAATGTCCTCTCCCTGCTCACGGCTTATCAGGCTGAGTTGTGCGAGGATTTTGTGCTAACTCAGGACCCAGCTACATGGGAGGAAATACCGGTCGTCACCGACCTGTGTCTCCGTGTCCAACGCTGCGCGGTCCAGGCCACGGGAAAAGCGCTGGGGACTATGGTCCTACAGGAACGGGCGCGGTGGCTCAACCTCGCCAACCTGTCGGACAGGGAGAAGGATGACATCCTGGACATGCCCATTGTCCCGGAGGGGATCTTCGGTTCCGCGTTGGCTTCTATGCAACGGCGGTGCGAAGCTAAAAAGAAGGAGGATGAAGCTCTCAAGCTCTGCCTCCCTCGAAAGCCCCCTGCTCCTCTTCCGCCTGCTCAGCGTAAGACCTTTGCACAGGCTGCTTCACAGGATTCGCAGTTTAAAATGCCGAAACTGCGGAGGCCTCAGCCCGCCCCGCCTGCTCCGCCAGGTCGGCCCGGCTGGCCTAAAAAGCCCTCGGCCCCGGCTGTAGCTGCGCCTGCGCGACCCGCGCACACCGCCAGCAGCCAGGCCAGGAAAAAGAAGAGAGCGGCCTGACTCCCCCTCTCTCCTCTGGTGACGCAGCTGGAAGTTCCCCGTTCTCCGGCTCCACCTGTTTGGCTTTCGGGCGTGCACCCAGGGGCTCCCCACGCCCCTATCTCCCAGCTGCCTCGGACCGTGCCAGTGCAAGCCGGGAGAGATGGACATTTGACGTCGCGGGGTTTAGCGGTATGCCCCCCTCTCATGTCCACAAGCACGCACATACACAAATGTTTTCACAAAGAGAATAAATTGTGTCCCGCTGTCGCAGCCAGGCCGAGTGCCGAGGGCGCAGCTGAAAATAAAGAAAGCCAAATCTGTCAAAATAAGCACGCCACCCGGGGGCCTTGTCATTCCGCCACAGGAGAACGCCACCGCACTGCGGCTGCGCCCTCTTGTGGTGGGAGGACTGCAGGGCACGTCACCCGGGGGCTGTGTCATTCCGCCACAAGAGGGCGCCACCGCACTGCGGCTGGGCCCTCTTGTGGTGGAAGGGCTGCGGTGCACATCACCTCTCGCCCTCAGATGGCGGAGATGGGTCGCACTGGCAGCCCCACCCTGGGTGTTGAGGACGATTTCGAGGGGGTACAGGCTGCAATTCGCCGCTGTCCCCCCGCGATTCGCCGGCGTTATACACTCCCAGGCGCGGGGAGAGTCAGCTCGTGTTTTACAGGAGGAAATTTTCTCACTGTTAAACAAAGGAGCAATCTGTGTCGTCCCTCCCGCACAATGTCAGAGCGGTTTCTACTCCAGGTATTTCCTAGTCCCCAAACAGGGGGGGAACGGTATTCGCCCTATCCTGGATTTACGGGCTCTGAACAAATATCTCAGGAAGTACAAGTTCAGGATGCTCACACACGCATCCCTGTTGCGTCTTGTACGTCAGAACGATTGGTTCACTTCAATCGATCTGAAAGACGCGTACTTCCACATTCCAATCTATCCTCCCCACAGAAAGTTTCTGAGGTTCGCTTTCCAGGGGATCTGCTACGAGTATCGCGTGCTCCCTTTCGGTCTGTCATTAAGCCCGAGGGTGTTCGTGCGGTGCACGGAGGCAGCAATAGCCCCGCTGAGACGGCGGGGCATCCGTCTGGCCACTTACCTGGACGATTGGCTGCTTTTAGCGCAATCGGAGCAGGAAGCCAGGGCGCACACGCGTATTCTCACACAGCACCTAGTCGATCTGGGTTTTGTGATAAACGCGGAGAAAAGCATGCTGTCCCCAGCGCAAGATGCTATCTTTCTGGGGTTATCCCTGAATTCGGTGTCTTTCACAGCTCGCCTCTCGGCGGAACGGGTGAGAGCTTTCAGGGCATGCCTCGCGCTTTTTTATCCAGGCAGGTTTGTTCCATTCAGATTGTGTCTTCGGTTACTCGGTCTGATGGCGTCTGCCATCCTCGTGATCCGTCTCGGTCGCCTCCACATGAGAGAATTCCAGCTTTGGGTGGCCTCATGCGGGCTAGATCCCGTGCGTCACGGCACGCGGAGAGTCTTGGTCACACTGGAATGCGCCAGGGCGCTGCGTCACTGGCGGACTCCGTCCTTTCTGACCCAGGGGGTCCCAATGGGCTCGGTCCTGTCCAGGAAGGTGGTCACTACAGACGCCAGCCTGACGGGCTGGGGCGGAATTCACGGGGGCCAGTCTGTGAGGGGCCGCTGGAGTGTGGGCCTCCAGCAGTCTCACATAAATTTTCTGGAACTTTCAGCGGTGTTCCTCTCCCTGAAACATTTCCTTCCATCTCTCATGGGTCATCATGTCCTGGTGAGAACGGACAATACGACGACGGTGGCGTACATCAACCGTCAGGGGGGGTTGCGCTCCCGTCAGTTGCACATGCTGGCACGCAAACTGATCCTGTGGAGCTGCGGCCGTCTCCTCTCCTTGAGAGCGACGCACGTCCCGGGGGTCTTGAACACAGGCGCGGACCTATTGTCCAGGGGTGCGCCGGTGTATGGGGAGTGGACTCTGCACCCGGAGATTGTGGAACAGATATGGGCCCGGTTCGGTCGGGCCGCGGTAGATCTGTTCGCGGCGAGAGAAAACGCGCAGTGCGCGCTGTTTTACTCTCTGCGCGGCATGGATGCTCCCCTTGGCATAGACGCACTAGCGCACGTCTGGCCGCACGAGCTTCTTTACGCGTTCCCTCCCCTGGCCTTGATATCCCCCACTCTGTCCAGAGTGAGGGAACGTGGTCACGCACTGATATTGATTGCTCCGCATTGGCCGGCGATGCATTGGCTAGCGGAAATATATCGGTTACTGTGCGCTCAGCCTTGGCAGCTCCCGCTGCGCAGGGACCTGCTATCGCAGGGGGGGGGGGCGATCCTCCACCCGCACCCGGAACGCCTGGCGTTGTGGGCGTGGCCCCTGAGTGGCTCAGTCTCTCGGCTGTGGGATTGTCACAGCGTGTGATTTCCACTATACAAAACGCTAGGGCCCCATCCACTAGGTCTTTGTATGACTGTAAGTGGAGGGTGTTTGAGGGGTGGTGTCACAGGAACGGCCACGTTTCTTTTCAGTGTCCGGTGAGTGCTATATTGTCATTCTTGCAGGACCTGATTGACAAAGGCAAAGCCTTCTCCACGATTAAGGTGTACTTGGCGGCTATCGCCGCCTGTCACGTGGGGTTTGAAAAGCGAACGGCGAGTCAGCACCCACTGGTTTGCCGTTTTATGAAGGGAGCGCGCAGGCTTCTCCCCGTGTCCAGACCACTGGTGCCACCGTGGGATCTGGCTGTGGTTCTGGAGGGGCTTAAGGGCCCTCCTTTTGAGCCACTGGAAGGGGCAGACTTGAAGCACGTGTCTTTCAAGGCTGTGTTGTTGCTGGCTCTGGCTTCAGCTAAGCGAGTTAGTGACATCCATGCGCTTTCGGTGCATCCGTCATGCGCTCAGCTCTTCCCGGGAGATGTAAGGTTGATTTTGAGGCCCAACCCGGCTTTTGTGCCTAAGGTGGTGGGCTCATGTTCTCCAATTGACCTTCTGGCCTTTGCTGCCTCAACAGAGGAGCAGCAGTCGCACGCGTTATGTCCAGTCCGTGCGGTGCGCATGTACATGGACAGGACTAGGGGATTCAGGAGGAGCGATCAGCTGTTCGTCTCCTGGGCTAATCCTCATAAAGGAAAACCTATCACTAAGCAGCGCCTATCCCATTGGGTGGTGGAGGCGATTGCTTTGGCCTATACGTGTCGGGGTTTGCAGCCGCCTGTGGGCATGCGGGCGCACTCGACTCGGGGCTTGGCCGCATCCTGGGCCTTATTCAGGGGAGTTTCTGTTCAGGACATCTGTGCAGCGGCGAGTTGGTCCTCGCCTCTCACTTTTGTCCGCTTTTATAAGCTGGACGTTTCCGCCCCGTGCGTGGCACGCGCGGTTCTGCTGTCCTGACTGGAACAGAATTGCTTCTCTGTGGGTTGGTGGACGCTGGATAAGCTTGTCTGGCAATACGGGAGCTACGATATCCCATAGTGAGACATCGAGTGAAATATTATGAAAGAGAACTTTAGGTTATTTACATAACCCCGGTTCTCTGAGTAATATGAGTGAGATGTCTCACCAGACAACCCTTCTTGCTGGGGCGAGTGAGAAGAGGTGCTTATCTTGAATGACGTGGTGCCGTCCGCATGAGCTATTTAAGGTGGGTGTACCACCTGGGCGGACGGACACGTTCACCAGCCAATCAGGATTGGCGTAATGAGATTAATGCTTCTGAGGCTGCAGCGAGGCGTGCATCCCATAGTGAGACATCTCACTCATATTACTCAGAGAACCGGGGTTATGTAAATAACCTAAAGATTTGCGTCTTTACTTTGCTGAATGAGTAGAGCTGTTTATTAAGACAACATATGTTTGATTGTCGCATTCTGAAAGTTAAATGGGCATAGATTTGCAAGAACACATATTTGGCCATTTCGTGTGATTGTGATCATTTATAGCTCATATTGACATTTCATCCGCTTTAATGTTCTCCATCTTGTGTATTTTTAGACCCTTGAAATCCAGGGCGATCTGAAAATAAATCTCTTTATTTTTATTATATCATTATAGATCTCCTAAAAATAGTACAATGAGAGATGAAATGCTGAGCGATGGTGAACGAGGATATATATATATATATATATATATATATATATTTTTTTTTTAAGCGTGATCAGCCAACTTGCCGTCATGGGGTGCGTAGGCAATCGCGTGTAATTTCTTGAAACGTACACACCTGAAGCGGCTTAAAACAATTTAAAATGCTGTCGGGAAGTAGCCCGAGTTTAGATTTCGCTAATTGCAGGTGCTCCGCCCTCACTTAAATCTGCTCCAATGTACTTGGCCTAAATAACAAATCAAGAAATTTGGCCAGTAGCCTATAACAATTAAGATGTGATGGTGAAAAGCAGACAAACCTAACTGGGCTACGGTGTTTGATTGAAAGCATGCCAATTTGAGTAATTAGAAAAAAAAATCTCCCACTGAATTAAATCTCTCATTGTCACATTTTAGGACATTATTCAAGATTAATTAAAAACATCTGTTATAAGATTGTCCTGGAGTTTAAGCGTCTAAAAAATACGCAAGGTGGAAAACATTCTGAAAAGCGGCTGAAACATGAATGTGAGATAAAGGCCCAAATTATCACAGTCACACGAAATGGCGTGGAAATGCCAATCGAGTGCAAATCTGTGCCATTTAAATTTCAAAATGCAGCAATCAAACATGTTGTCTTAACAGCTCTACTTATTCAACTTAAAAAGTAAAGGAATCCACCATTTGATTGCTAATCAAGCAAAGTAAACGGGAACAGGCATACTTTTCTTAGAGTTGCCTAATTGGTTAATAGGAGCAGATTTTGTTTTCATTTGCTTGGCTCCTCTCAGCGCGTAGCCAAAAATACTAATGTTAGTCAAGGTTTTTCCACAAGCATTTCCCATGCCCTTTGATGTTAAGCACTTTAGTTCAGGACAGCACAGGCGTTAATAAAGGAAAAGGGGAAACTTGGATGTTCGCCCCATGGTAGCAGGTGGTGTTTCTACGCTTTAAAAAACATGGATTCGAAATCGTTACAGCCCTACTCCGCGCTGCACTGACCTTCGGAAAATCCATGAAGTTGCTGGGCAGACCCTGGCTTGGCAGACCCGGGTGGAAGGCGTTGGCGGGGGCCAGGATGCCGGTGTGGTCCTGTTCCAGCGGCTGGTGCTGAGAGAGGCTTGTAAGCTCAGGCAGCTGCTGGGGCAGCACATGAGCTCCCAGGAGGGGCTGCGACCAGCCGGACATGGTCTCTGCAGTACCACAACAAGTTATCAGATCCCACATTTCAAATGCCACATCAGCTCAAAGCCCATAATTACAGCCACATCATCGGATCTGATCTCACACTGAAAAGCCGCATCAGCTCTATTCCCGAATTACAACCACAGTATCGGATCAGATCCCAAATGCAAAAGCCACATCACTTTAAATTCCATCATGGCAACCACAACATTAGATCAGATCCCACACTAAAAGCCACACCAGTTGAAATCCCAACTCCTCAACATATTATCTAATCCCACATTGAAAAGACCTATCCAGGGGTTGGGAGGGCCACGCGCCATGCAAAAATGGCGCATAAGAAAGCCACTGAGCGGGCCATGAATGCGCCCCTGTGCAAATCACAAATTTTTTTTTCTATTATACAGTACCACAATTTTCGGGAAAAAAACTCTGCATTCTGATGCTTGATCAGTCGATTCTAATTCTAGGCTCTCCGCCCGTCCATCACCATTGCGAGGCTGTGAAATTGCCCATCGGGGGAAAGACTGATTTGGAGTGTATTTTCTTAGCGAATAAGTTCGTGGCAAAGTCCTTTGATATCACGTTGGATTTATATTAGTATGCACTATCAAACAACACTGTTCCGGAACCGCAATACTGATTGGGTATGTATTTTTAAAAATTATTTCTTAAAAGTTTTTCGTAGTCAGAGACTGCTTACTTTGTTGTTAAATTGTCAGTGGTTGACAGGAACGGCTCAGGGTTCATTTTAATTAATCATGTTCAGGTTCTGACACAAGAAAACAGGTAAGATTAATTTTATATCGAACAAACAAGCAATAAGCAATAATGTTTTATTTAGAAATACCACCAAGGCGGTCTGGTCAATTGTTTGGTTGATGCGACCGGGATTTGTTTTGGCCGAGCAATCGCAAATAACTCAGAATGATACATTTGCAATGCAGCTGGTATTGTCATCCTTCACTCTCAACCCGACCTGTTTACTCTTAATAAATTATACTAGGCAATTAAGGTAATATTGATGTTGTGCACAATTCATCTTAACTCATAAAAGTACATTTTATAGTAGGTAGGCCCAATTTATATTTATTAATTTATATGTGTGTGTTTGTGTGTGTGTGTGTGTGTGTGTGTAAAACGAACGTAACACCTCCTCTCAAACCTGTATTATACCCTTATTAAATATGCATTCAAATATGCGTTTCAGTTGTTGCTTATGGTTTGCAGCAGTTAAGATTTGTGATATAGGCACTGATAGAAATGTATATCCAAGAAGTGTCTTTACTGCCGATGGCAGCACACGCTCTGCTGTTAGAGAACACGTAGCTGATAAACGGAAGCACCTCAACAAGTTGATTTTATTTTTGAATAAGAATCGTGATATGCCTTTCACTGTGAAGTGGCGAAAAAATGTTTTGTCTGTGTTGTTTGGACCCACAGGTCAATAAAATTACGACTACTATATAATATTTCGGTGCTGACTGCAGAACGATTTATAAGATGTGCTATCATTCAACCTTTAGATCCTTAGTCTAACCGTGGAGGATTAAGCCCATAGATATATATTTAGAACACTAAATTGCTGATGTCGTCATATATACGTTATCCATAGTGAAGCACCCGGCCGCCATACTGATACACCCAACTTCTTCATTAAAATGAATGGTTTCCTATGAGGCCAATTTCAAATAAGTCGATACAAGCGAGAAAATGCCGAGATGTGCGGCTGCCTTTTACAGCAATATTTATTTGAAGAGGTGTAATAAAACGTTTCATGCGTAAGTAAACGTAAAAACGCAAAGTTGTCACTTTAATAGAAAAAAAATCGCGTTTCGTGCTAGCTAGCTAATTAGCCGTCCCATTGACTTGAACAGACCGCTGACTGAAAGCGAACGCAAGCGATTGATATCGGTCACCAGCGAGATACCTCGGCGTCGCGGGGACTACATTGACTTAGTGGTAAATAAAATTATAAAGGTGGCTAACAAGCTAGCTAGCTACTTGTAATTGACATTCAACGGCAATACTTCTTACCCGCATAATATTTAAAACAGTAGACAAGTCGCTTAGTCGGTTTTATTTAGAGCTCCAAAAGACAAGGAGGGGAGAAAGGCTTCACCAGCGCTTGCTTTTATCAACGTTGGCAGTAGCCATATAATTCAGTATAAACAATTCGGTTGATGTCAAATAGTCAACCAGGGTACAATGAAGTGAGGAAACCAGAGTGTAATTTCGTAACGTAAACGGACATTCATCGACGTTTCTTATAACAGCGAGAACTTCCATGCAATTATCTCATCAGAGGTAAAAGCCTCGGTCGCGTTATTGTCACTTCTCTGCTGTACTTTAACGTTAACACCGAATAACATTTCGATCTTCGCTTTAGAAAGTGTGCCGCTTTCCGTCCTCCGAAAAGCACATATTTAGGGAGACATAATGTTGCTCTGCACAGCGATACCAAAATAACCCCGACTCGCACGCAAGTGTTTTTGAAAATGTAATTTTAAAGTACGCGAAAATAAATGGGAGTCTATGAGCGAATTTTACTTCCGGGTGTATAGGCTCGTAGAGCAGATGCTTCACTTGAGCGTACCCTATCAGCAATCTAGTGTTCTATATATCTATGATTAAGCCGCGCACCAGTGAGTGCGAGTACATCGAGAGTAGAGAGTAGGAAGAGGGAGAGGTACAATTGGCATTCTATTCTGCTTAAGGTAGCGTTACATCGTTTGACAAGAGCATATTATCTAGGCTGTATGTCTAGAGCGCTCAGGAGGCCGATAGCCCATTTTACTTTTTATTCGCAATTTCGTGGGAATTAGATGTCGCCACTGTATGGCCCAACCCGCCCGCACCCGCTAAATGTTATTAAAATATTGACCCGACCCGCCCGAACCGCGGGTAAACCCGCGGGACCAACGGGTTCCGGGCCGACTAGCGCATCACTAGAACCTACTGAATATTCTCTCCGCGCATAAACGTGTTTCATGTGCTTGATCGATAAACATTAAGACGGAGTTGTTATACCATCTCAAGTAATGCAAACCGAGTTACTTATAGGCCAATTAATTTGGAACTGCATTTATTAGTGCGTCGCCACTGCATCGCGAGCAGTCCAAATGCAACTTAAAGTTAACCACCGTCGTGAAAATAGCCACTGCCTTCATGCGAACTTGGGGTTGAAGCCCGCCGGTATCTACCCCCGAATGAGAGCGGTTACAGATACTCGTCACTGAAGCCAGTCTGTCTAGCCAAATCCATTAGAGATTAAGAGCCAATTAACCAAATACGACTTGCATCTTTTTCAAATTCAAAATCATAAGATTCCCCAAGTAAAAATGTCTGCCCCTGATATTGAAGCCAATTTGAAGACTCGCATCGCACAGGATCATTACCAAATTAAAATATGTCTTTTAGACACTTCAAGTATTCTACTTTCCGCTGAAATATACTTTGCCGAGGTGCTGTCTCCTCCTTTAATTGGAAAGCGCAATGGCGACATCTTTTGGTCAACACGTGAACACATGCTTGCTTTCAAGGACAAGACCTCACCACTGCAAAGTATATTTCAGCTGAGAGTTGAATTCTTGAAGTGTCTAAAACGCATATTTTAATTTGGAAATAATCCAGCGCGACGCATTTTAAAACCAGCGAGTTAAATTTATTTGTTATTTTGTCTATTATTTATTATAATTTATCTTTTTGTTAAATGTGACCAGCATTACAATGCTTGCTTTAAGATTCAGTTGCTGTCAGGACTTCATTCAGGTTTTTTGGTGTGAACACTTGATATTATCCATTTTTATTTTGTGGTTGTTAATAACAGCATTTCAAGACTGAACCGATTTATAAGAATCTGCTACAGTTGATATTTATATGTTGAATAAATGTCTTATAACAACACATGATCATGTAGGCATAATTTCATATTTCCGGTCAAATTCTAACACTGATTCAATGCAGGGCCCTATGGAATCTCACCCTCTAAACTCTACAATTCCATTCATGAATCTTACCTATAGGGCCCTGTCATTATTCAGTTGCTGGCCTGTGATCCTACACGATGACCAAATCAGTAGCAATTACTTTTAATCCCAAAATTATGACCGCAATGTCAAATCACATTCCACATCCAAATGCCACAATATTACGAATCTCAAAATTGCGACCACATCAGATCAGATCCCACGCCAAAAGCCACATCAGTGCTCATCCCACAATTACAACCACAGCATCAAAACAGATCCAACAACGATAAACCAAGTTTTTCATTAGTTCAAGTTTGATACATCCCATTTCGCTGATCCTGAGTCAAAGCCACAACCATCAGCTCACATCCCGCGCTGTCAGAACTACATCAGCTCATATCCCAAACAACAAACACAAAAATGTGAGATCGCCTCCCATAAATTCAGAAAACAAAACAAGCCATCAGATCAGATCCGTGATGAGATCATTTCCTGTACATTTAAGAGTGAAACCAGACTACCGTCAGATCACACACACGCACACACAAAAACATACACACCACACATACACACACCTGAAGCACTCCCCACGCCAAAGGACCAGATGCCTCCTTGGCCCACGGGAGCTGTGTAGCTGGTGGTGAGGAGGGCGGGGTTAACAGAGCCAGTCTGGCGAATCCGGGCGAGGCGCTCCGTGCCAATGGGTGGAGGAACCTTCCGGTCCATCAGGCTACTCTTCCCGCTTCCCCCGCTACTAGGCTTGGCTTGGATCAGGGGCGGGGCTGCCGATGAGACTGACAGCGGGGACGACGCCCCCGACGACACGGAGGGGACTGGGGACTCACCTGCATGGGACGGGAGGGATTTGAGCAATCAAGCAAACCACGGACGTCAAAGCAACTGTTCACTAAAACATAAAACACCGCTTAATTAGTTTCAAATCACCTAGGCCTGACACCCACCATCTGATGAAACTCTCAGATGATGCACACTGATGAAATGAGTGCTCTGAAACATTTGTTTGGAAAAGAAATGTTAAATTTGCTTCATAAATAGTTTGTCAAGAAAAATGTTTATTTGTTTCGTAAATAATAGTTCATTTGTATGAGCAAAGAATCATTTCTTCGGAGAAATGTTAATTTGCTTCAGAAATAATGATTTAGTTGAATGGGCAGTCGGCCATTTTGACTGTGGATGTATTTTTTGTTGTTTAACTGGAGTCATTACCTTTTTGTGAAAAAGGAAAACCAAACAACCGAAGCCCCTCCTCTCACCCCTGAACCCCACCATCTGAATCGTACACTGGACCGCAAACAATTCAACTGCACTTCATGCAAACAGCCATGTGGAGCAGCTGAACATTTTTGATTTCACTACACTCAAAATGTGCTGAAAATGTAAAAAAATAATTAACTTATTTTGGCCATGATCATTGCAGCATCTACACGGTTCACTGGGGAAATCTCGTGGATGATGCTGGTGCTACACTGATAATGGGCATGATGGATAATGTGATAAATTTGGACATCAACTCATTAAAAATGCTGGTTGTCATTTTGAGGTAATCAGCCTCTCCGATTACTCCGCTCAGGAAGCTGTGAAGAGGGCAGGCCTAATACCGCCATTTGCCAGCAGCCTCATCAACGGCTGAAGTACAGAAATTGCTGCTAGCGCTGGATACTGAAGAAATTAGCAATTTAATGTTTAACACTATCTGATTTTGATAGCCAATGAGTGAGCAGAGAAACGGGAGGAAGGCAGGGTACGTACAGGAAGTAGCAGCGCTCCAGGGATGGGGGGAGAAGTGCTGCCGACTGAAAGAGGGCGTGCCGACAGGGGCGTGGCTGTGGGTGTGACCATGGGCGGGGCCAGGCAGGAATACAGGGCTGCCGGTGATGGTGGTAGCGAAGGAGGTGGAGCTCGAGCTGGCAGAGGGGTCCAATGGGTGCACAGCTGAGTGGGGGGCGGGAGACAAGCATAACAGCCTGTCAGGTCACTAAATAAATCAACAGCCCTCTTTTAACGGAGAGTGCACAGACTTCATAAAGCTGTGACTATTTCTTGAAGAGAATTCACCAACTTAACTTTTATTTGAAGAAAGTTCACTGACTACAGAGCCATTTTTTGACAGAGAGCACCAACTTTAGAAGTAAATCCAGAGCTGCTTTTTGACAGAGAGAGCACCAACTTCATAAGTTAATCTATAATCGGTTGACACGGCACACACCAACCTTTCTTGCGGATTGGGAATTCCTGATTCTAGACAGCAAATACATAGGTGAGCAGCGCGTTTCCTAAGCCATGTAAATGCATCCAGTACCACAGGCAGGACGCAGGGATAAGGCCCAACAGATGCAAGAGCCTGCCAACAAGGCCTCAGTAAAGTACCTCACTTCAAGGCAATAGGCCCCTGAAAAATTATCCAGTGGCCCACATGCCTGTCTTTGCTCGCAGTCTGTTAGCATTAGCAGAATGTTAGCGTTAGCGGGCCTCACCGATGGGGCTGCTGACGATCCTTTGGGACACAGTGGGGCGGAATCCAGGGGCCTTGGAGCCGTCGGGGGCAGGTGGGCCCCCGTCCATCATGTAGGTGGGGGGTGCCCCACTGTAGGGCTGCTGCTCGGGCAGGGGACAGCCCCCCCACACCTGGCCGTTCCCCGCCGGTCCACTGCTGTCGAAGATGCTGCCAAAATGGTTGAAGAGTGCGGCCGGGCCATAACTGGATGGGGCCTTGTGCGGGCCATGGTGGAGAGGCACCTGAGAGCCGTTCATGAGTCCCGGCCCGTGGGCAGAGCCCGGATGTTTTGGGGGTTCCTGGGACGTCGCAGTCGCCGGGGATGCGAACATGGACTGATGCTGCTGCTCTGACATGGCAGGGGGGTAGAGGTGGGGGCCCGGCGGCTGCATGCGGTGGGAGATTCGGGGAGCGGGGGCGGGAAAGTGGGGGGGCAGGGTGTGAGCGCTGGAGGTGTGGGAGTGTGAAAGCGAGCTGGAGGGGGCGAGGTCAGAGGACGTGGGCGGGGCTACAGCAAGATTAGTCAGCTCTGCAGTTGGAGGTTGGGGGAGGGGCAGGGACTTGGGCGGGGCAGAGAATGGGACTGGCCCAGCAGAGCTGTCGGAGGCTGTAGCCATCGAGACGGCTGGAGCGGGCGTTGGATCCAAAGGCGAAAGCTTTTCCTTTGTGGGCGTGGCTAATGCACTAGGCTCCTGTTTTGGGGTGGGCGGGGCTGACTGCTGCTGAGCGGGTGGGACTATGGGAGCAGGAGGGGGAGGGGGGCTGGAGGGCGTGGTTTCTGCCAACGGAGGGGCGGAGCCGTGGGTGTGGGGAACAGAACTGGCCAATCGCGTAACGTTACCGCAGCCGCCGCTCGTGGAGGTTGTGATCGCCGCAGTAACAGTCTTTGACTCAGCAGCAAACAGCTGCTTTCTGACTGATGACGGGGCAGATGCAACGGAAACGGAAGGGGGCGGTGCCGCGGCAGAGGAAGGGGCGGGGATTCCACTGGTCGCAGCGATGTTTGCATAATCGGCGGCATGGGGAGGTCGGGGGGTTCCGTTATGTTTCGGGGAACCGTTTGCGCTGCCAGGGCTGACCGGCCGCACAGGAAAGGGCCCCCATGTGTTTGGTGGCGCAGTGGGGAAGGCGGTACCTCCAAACTGGGCCATTGGCAGGCGAGGATGGCGGATCTGGTGCATGGTCTGGGCCGCTAACAGCGCGAGCTGTGGGTGAGCATATGCCAGGGGGAGAGAGACGGGGAAACCTGGCCTCACCCCTCCCCCCGACGAGGAACCCTTACCCCCCATTTTCCCCCCCGCCGAGGAAGAGGACGACGACGAAGGCTGGAAGGCCACGCCCGAGGTGGGTGGTACCAGGGACTTGACTCCACCACCAGAGGAGGAGTAGGAGGAGCTCTTGTGGGCCCCGGGGGGGCGGATGTGGTTTCGAGGTATCAGGTCTTCCAGCTCCTTTGCGGGGTCCTGAATCAGGGCGCTGATGAGCTGGACTGCATGCCGCGTCGACTCTGTGCCCCCCCTAAAAAGCGTCCAAACACACGCGCACGCGCACACACATACAAGCGCACACACACACATATACCAAAGGGCTGTCAGATGTAGCTCTTTCAGCATCAACAACAGCCACAACACAAATACTTTTGGGTTAATCTGAATGTCTTATTTTCAAAAGATAAATTTCTACAGACTCTTTCAGTAGAAAAGACCAGTATCTAATTTTAGATGTGGTTTTTGTTTGCACTGCAGACAGTTCTCTTAACCCTTTAAGCGCTTAGTACATTTTCTAGAAATTAAAAAAGCAGTTATCCTGAGCTGTTGAAAACCTATCATCATGTGGCAACTGAGAAGTTGCTAACATGATAGGTTTTCAGCAGCGTCAGATTTTCATATCTTACGGCGCTGAAAGGGTTAAATACAGGCAGGGTCATTACCAAATAGTCACAGCCATGTCAACCACGGAAGTGATACGTTTGTGTGCAGTCTGAGTCGAGCAAGAGTGACAATTCTCTTTTGACTCATCAACTGAGAGCAGTGTTCCCAGCTCGACCTTTTAGTGTTGGAGCAGTGTACCTCAAAACAGGGGGACACACAATGGGATGGACTTGATTGGTTCTGTTGGTGACATCCACAACTTTCGAGGATGGGAATGCGAAAAAAACATTCTACTGTGTAATGAACTGGACTGAAATGACCCAGACAACTTGATGGAAACCAGGCTTTAGATCATTAAATCCTGAAAGTGGTGAATCCAGGTTCAGACAGTCAGGAGGCCATGTTCTGTTATGCCTCCAGTCACCAGAATTTGATGCCTGGTTCAGCTCCTCAGCTAACAGGGAGAAGTAATCAGTAGAATGAACTGAGCTCACGGGGGAAAGTTCAGGAGGCAGGACCTTTGCTTTCTGGTAAATCCTGGAGGTGTCAGATGGACAGATGGACAGACAAACGGATGCGCGGCCCCTCAGGTTGTACCTGATGGTGATCATGCGCTCTCCGTTCTTGTCCTTCTGTTTGTCCACGTCGATGTGGGCGCCAGTCACGTCCTGGATGGCAGTGATGTTGCAGCCACCACGTCCCATGATCCTTGACACCACAGACGCCGGGACCGACAGCTTCTTCGACCTGAAAGGACCCAGATGCAGCTCCCATAACCTTCCTTTTCGCAATTTTGCCTCAATTTCCTGTACCGCAATGAGTGCTCATCTACTGCCTGTGGCCGGGTTGAATGATGCCCAGGACTCATACGCCATTATGATGTATGTTTTTCAATGAGCTTCTCTGTGGACAAGCTATATGTTGCTTGAGATAAAAAGATCAAACAATACACGCACAAAGTAAACAGCACATTAGAAGTGCATTGTGGGAGCTGTAGTCTCATTTATCTGAATGAGAATATTTATGTGTCAGCGGTGACGTCACCTCAGGCAATAATGAGAAGAACTGCGTCAATTACTTTGGAAACAATCACCAGACATAGTTAGAAAAGGACACTTAACCATTATTTATCCAGGAGTTTCCCCTGGAACAAGAGGCTGCTGAGAGCCTTTACTTGGGCTTTTCACCTTAATAAGCTGCTAGAACAGGGGTCTTCAACGTTGTTCCTGGGGACCAAACTGTATGCTGGCTTTTGTTCCAACCACAGTTGCAATCTCAGGATTTTCACAAGCTGTTAATGTGTCTTAATTCAGTGTATTTACTGTTTAGAGCAGGTATTTGCCCTCTTAACTCACAAGATAACAGAAATATCTATGCTTGCAATCAAGAATAAAAAAAAAATTAAAAAATGTCATAACCACATTGTGATGCATTGGAAATAACAGCATAAAATGAGAAAACAATGTAACCAATCAAATTAAAGATGTAGTTGGCTGCTAACTGATGAAAACTAATTGGCTCATCATGACAAATTTATTCAACATGCAAATGGTAAAGAGTCAAACCAGTTTTGTGTGATGTTGGTCTAACTAAGTACACCTGAAGTTTATTGAAATAACTTCGACACAGTTGAGTCCAGCAGCCTAGTTTGGGGTTTCCGATTTCCTCAGTGTCCAATCTGATCTGTTTGAAATGTTATCATGCTTGAAATGTCTTGCAGAAATGAAATAAAACCACTGTCTTCAAGGGTATTTTATTCTTCATAGCATGAATGGATCTTTCTCTGTAACATTTGGCTTAAGACGGTAAGTAACAAGGCTAAACACTGAAAACACCAAGTTAAGACATTAACAGCTCGTTAAAATCCTGCGATTACAATTTTGGTTGGAACAAAAGCCAGCACACAGTGGGTCCCAGGAATGACGTTGAAGACCACTGTGCTTAACCAAGGAGCATTAACTCTTGGCATAAACTCAAGGGGTCCTCAAGACCAAGCCTGATATGGTTCAGATATCCACCGAGTCCTGAGGCATCATCGGCACATTTTGTTCAGCTGAGTAAGCTTCCTCCAGCATTACTCGTCCTGTGACAAACCCCAGTGCGAAAGCTTTCCTTCATAGTGATACAGGGCCACATGTGCCCCTCGCTTTACAAGCAACAGGCTGGGCATGTGAAAGGGTGAACCCCCGGGTGAATTTCGGCAGGGCGCCTACCTCCGAACGACCTCCTTCCAGCCTCCGTCGGCCTTCTGACCGCGTTTGGGGCTGGAGAGACAGAGTTTTGCGCTGGAGGCGGAGACGGGCAGCGAAACAGCGCCCCTGTAGGAGGACGGGATGGGGGGCGGGGTCAGGTGATCACTGACGCAGTCCTGCACTCTGTGGGGCAGAGCAAACGGACACGGTCATTAGGGCTGGACGATATGGACAAAATCTAATATCTCAATATCTGTGAAAAAATACCTCAATATTGATATTTTGCCGATATTATCGGGACAAATGTTGCTGCTTTGACAAAATATTTACTGAATTATATTTTTGATAATCACTTATGAGTAATGTTGACATAATGACCAAACAGGTACTGGCAACAGCTCCAACAGACTAGTAAGTGCAGAAAAATGCAACCCTTTTCTGTAATGCAGCTTTTAAAACCAGAAAAGCAAACACTGATTTCATATCACGATGTTACTGTACCCAAAATCTGTGACGATATTTTACTTTGTATCATGATATTGATATAATATCGATATATTGCTCAGCCCTATAGGTCATGTGTCACGAGGTGGGGGGGAATTTGCGTCACAAATGTTTTAGTACAGGTTGAACTGCATAGAAAAATGGCATTGGTGTTCATTTTTTCAATATTAACCCTTCTACAGCCGTTCATAAGATGAACTTTTAATCGAAAATGCATTATGGCCAGAAAAGTTCTATGCAGTTTTCTCCAAAGTGACCTTTTTTTTTTTTTCCCAAAACCTCAAAATCCTTAATATTGGTCAAAACAAGACCTGGTTTGGATCAAAATGATCCTAAGATAAAATGCTATTCAATAAACTAAAAAGAAATTGTTTGATTAATACTATGTATTCCATAATTTGATGGAAATACAGGATTTTTATTACAATCAAGTTGGTGGTTTTTGACAAAGCGAGACGTCTCTCTCAAAATTTGGATGATGGGTGGATCAAAACTACATACAAATGCTTATTGACTGATAAGAGCTGCTCACATGATAGATTACAGGTTCTAGGATACTAATAATTAGGTTCTCATACAAACAGTACGCAGTACGTCTTCCATGATCAGAATTCGAGAGACACTATGTATCCGGTAGCTTCTCATGGCTTTTCAGTTCAACTTCTACATACAAGATGCAATCTTTGTGCACGATTGCCAGTTTCTTCTCTCTTTTGTACAAGTGACTTAGTAGCCTTTTGGAATTTGTAAAAGTTACCCAAAATTACTTCAGACCCCTTAGGACATGACTGGCCACAGCCAGACTGCATACTTTCGTCAAGCATTATAACTCCATCTGAAGTAGCGATGAGCAAGTAGGAGTCATCAAAAGACTTGGCCGATGGCATAATAGCCACAACCGTACCCCCCTCACAAATCAATGACAAGAGATCTTCACCACCCTCTGAAACATTCATGCCATCTGCTTCATTAACAACATCCTCTACTTCAATTGCATCCCTCAAACCATCTGAGAAGGCAACCTTCTTAGTAGCATTGACACACTCTCGATTTTCACAGGCACTGTAATCCTCAGTAATACAGGGAGTGCAGTGAGATGACAATTCCCTTGATTTTACCTCCCCATCTACACCTACTGACATCAAGGAATGAATTTTCCTCGTATTTGGAACTGTGTTGTACATACTGTCATTGCGTTTGCAATTCACTGAATAGAAATAAGAAAGTTTACATACCTTCCATGAGTGAAATGTACCAAAAAACTGTGGTGAAATCTTTCCACCCCAAGAAACAAAAGATGGCTTCTCCAGAGCACATGGAACTTAATTGACACTAATTGACAACCGACTGACACCGATGGCCAATTAAGGGATTCAGTAGAGACACCTGCTATGATTTTTAGGAACTACAAAGAGCAGTGGGAATGGTTTTATGCATTAGCTTTCAGTTCAGTGCATCTGTCCTCCACCTCCGCCACAAAAAATCCACCCCTGACTTTTTTGATCATCAGCCTGTAACTGTAACATAACAAACTGAAGGCAAATGTGTCTAATACAATCTGAAAGCAGAGATCCAAAGCTACAAAATGACGCCTAATTGACCATCATAGCCTTGTTTTTTGGTTATGAATTTTTCATTTTTTTGGCCGAAAAAAATTTCAGGTGTGACAAATCCACCTTTTTTGGGTACCTACCTCATGATGCATGACCACACGCACGCACCCAATTCTCATGGCTGTCAATCATCTTCACACCCACCGCGACGCTTGGTCTCGACCAATGAGTGTACATAGAACTGGAGACGCTGCCGCCGCTTTCCATTACGAGCGCAGTAGAAGAAACCAATATGGCGTCAAGTGCACTGCACTTCTCAATTTCCCATTGACTATAAGAGAGAAATCCGAGCCATTTTCTTTAAAATTAAGGGGTCTAGTGCTGTATTTTCAACACACATAACTCGAAATCATGTTAGAATAGAATGAATACGTTATTTTACCTGACAATATTCGAGGATAAAATTATTGGGGGTGTCGTTTTACTCCTCGCACTCGACATTTGAGCAGCCGGCTGGTTGTATTGAGTAATGACGACGAGTGGCTAACCCTAATTCACGGACTTCATTTGCGACATCACGTAATGTGGATGGGCGAATTGTGAACGTGTCTGTTCTATTCTCTGGCTAGCTGGCATTGGTTTATGTGTTCTGCTGTGGGTATTGTGCGGATAAATATCGATTCCATTAAATTGAATTGTTTGAAATATCATCTGGCATGCTAGTTATCATTGAACTCAGCTATGCTAGCTACCGCGTGCTGAACGGGCCAGTAAACCTTTGAAACAGTTATTTCAAAATTGAGTAAATCCATGTGTTGGCTATTAGTTAGCTAGCATGATTACAAACCCTCCCACCAAATTAGCTTGTGCGCTAGCACAGCTAAAACCCATCTCTCCGCTGTAATACCCATTTCAGAATTAGTCCGATCTGCTACCAACATTGCCTGCTACTCGCCATTGATTGTTCGCGATGAAAATGCCAATGCATCACACTGCTCGCTCCAGTAATGCTTGAAAGACACACACGCCACTTAGCTAACGTTATGAGAACATTGATCAATATTTTCAACAGATCGCTGAAAAATGTAAATGAGCATTAAGGTTAGATGCCGAACGAGCGTTGCTGAGTGGCCAGCCAGCTAACGTTTATGTTCGCTTCGCGTTGAGCTATATGACCCGCCCTGTACAATATCTGATTTCAACTTGAAGCACCAATGGAGCCTCAATTAGTAAACATGAGCTGGCCAAATGCGTGAACGCAGTGCAGCCATTGTGCTTAGCGAACATCATCACAATCGTCTTTTGTTAAAGTTGGCAGGAACATTGAGATAATGAATGCGTGGTCGAGAAAATGAGCAAAATTCTCTTTATTGTATTGGACGGATTTTGATAAAGTCGTCCGACCTGGCTGGAAACGGGGCCATAGTGTTGCCTACACCGATGAGCTTAAGCCTTTATTGTTATTATTATTATTATTATTATCATTATTATTATCAGCATAATATGTGCGAAAGTTCCTTAGTGCAATAATTTGTCCATTTTAATATTTAATATGAATGTTATTTTTAATAAATCTGCATAAGCCCGTGTTCAGCTACACCCTCTGGACCTATGATTTGGTTGGATGCACAAATGAAAAGGCGGCAGTATCTTTCAAACTTAGCAATAGCTGCAGCCAGAGATGTGACTAATGCACCTGTGTCATGAGCAGCATGTGAAATAATGCGGCATAAGTGATTATTCCTGCAAACTTGAAAGATCCAACCCCTACAGCATTAGAAAAGGAAATTCTCTTGGGAAAGGAAACGGGTAAGGGGCAGAGATCGAAATCCACCGGCAAAAAATGTGAATTCTAAGGCACGAAGGAGGTCTAAGAGCAAGGTAGCAGTAGCTACGTTAGCTACAGCTTTAAACTGGGAATCAGGACTTCACAGTGACCTTAAACTAGCAAGCTAGCTTTGGGCACGTTTCTCAAAAGCCTCGCTGTTAACCATGTCAGCAACTTACATAGCTTTTACTATCAGACTGTAAATGGTTCCAGCAATGCAAGGTAGGAATAGTGCTTTCATACATCAATGTTAGCTGTTGAAAAAGCCCAGCTACCAAATGGGAAATACAAGGCAATGCTCGCATTTGCTGAACTCCAAGACCATAGTGCTGGTTGATAGCAATGAACCTCGCTGATGAGAGAACGACACGTTATACTTCAAACGTACAGAAAAAATATAAACACGACAGTGACAACATTCTGTAGAAATTACACGAACCGAATGAGAAATGGGTTGGAATGCTAGTTAGCTTTTCAGCAGGGGTACGGGCAAGCTCGACAGCTAGACTGAAGATAAGAATTCAATTTGGCGCACTACATTACAAGGGACTAAACATCTCGCTAATGTTAAAGTTAAATTCACTACCAATTTGAAGCGTGACATGACCACAGTAATGCGTTCGTGTTGTGATCCTCATTCCAACCTATTGGAAAAATGTACAGAGGCTTTCCCTGTTAACGGTTTGTTATATATCCATTAAGCTAGCCAGGACGGCGTAAGCATACTGGAATAGGATTAGTACAATGGCCATGGGCACAAAAACCGCTTTACGGCCATGTTCCCTGAAAGCTATTCACCAGTACCATGCGTTTGACCATTCAGAGTCCGATGTGAGGCATATATCGACCAACCAGTGCCTTAATCGTTGACTAAAAACAACTCCTAATAACTTCGTTCTCGAAGTGTCAACAACCAAAATTGTGCCTCGATTCATTTTTTAATACATATTCCAGTACTAATTAAGAAGGAAAATCGATTGTATGCTCTTTAAATAACAAAATAATAACAGGAATTTTCCATTATAGTCAATGGGAAATTGAGAGGTGCGGGGCAGTGGACACCATATTGGTTTCTTCAACTTTTCGCTCCGACAGCCTCACCGCCTTTCCTATCTGGAAGCTGAGCGAGATGGCATGTCCAAGTGGAAGCGCGGAAACTGAACACAATTTGGTTCTCTCCTAACAAAAACAGCCTCTCAAGGCGTTCACCAGAGGAACAAAGGAAAGTAAAGGAGCTTGGCCCAGACACAATTTTTTTTTTTTTTGCACCTCATTTTCCACTCGTGCTTTTCTGTTCAATGAATCAGCATCTTTGTTTTGATTCAATTTTTATCAGTCGCTCGGTTCATCTGTAACCTTCGTTCGCAAATTGAAAATGAAAAATATAGATTACCTACTTGACAGACTGAAAATTCGAACCAGAGTTTCTAGCGTGCAAATCCACGGTACAACCCATTAGGCCATCGGTGCGCTTCGTTCAGCATTGTTGAAAACTTGATGTTATACCTTCCCCTAATGCTAACACTAAATCCGGCCCTCAACTGAACTCTAATCTTAATCCTAACCTAAATTTAGGGCCACCCTAAACCGTCGCTGTAGGCACAGCAAAACCATAGCTAGGTGATTAGGCTAGGTAGCTACTGTAGGCCTATGTCGCAGCAAAAAACCCAGAGCTCGTTGTATGGGGCCTAGACCACAGAGATCTAGAGAAAACTAGAGTGGACAATCCTTTCACTTCCGAGGCAGCATACTGCCGCCATCTTGGGTATGTATATCGGAGCAGTCTTTTGCATAAGTGTTGGTGTGACCATGCTGGCTTTACTGGTATGTGACGAAGTATAGGTCCTTTGTAGGACTTGTATTTCTTGTAGAACTGCTTTTGTTTTGAATGGCTTAAGACAGTAGGGTGATTTAAGAGAGTGTAGATTACAGCCATTGGCATTTTTAAAGTTAAAACTGTGTCCTCTGACTGTACAAAAGTGTGATGTATTTCTAAGGTATTTATTATTACGTACATGCACAGTTCGAAATATCACTACAACTACCTCTGCTACTACTACTACACATTGTCATGTATCTAATTTTGTAATTCAATTAAAGTTTGCTGTCGTTATACCACCCACTTCGGCACAAAGGTCTAGCTGGTGGTTCAGCGAAAATGGCTTTCGCTACAACGGTTTGTGTACAGTACGTACATGACGGCATTCTACGATGTCGATAACTGCAAACTCACCACAGTTTAACCTTTTCTACAAAAGTAAGCTAGGCATTGTGCGTTGCTCTGACCTTGCTAGCAAGCAAAAATGTCAAATAAGGCCCCAGGTATCTAGTGATCGTCCTATATTGATCTCCATCTGCAACCTAATTAAAATATAGTGCACAGAAAAATGTAGAGAATACCTTCCAAATGTCACTCACGTAACGCGAGAATCACCCGAATGCTTTTTCTTTGAACGAAACGAAAATGTGGGTAACTGAGCGAATATAAAGGGTAAGGCAATAATTCTTTAGCTTTGCCAAATAATGGAGCATAAAAATAGTTGTTCAATCTTAATTCCTTATTCGTGTCATTTTTAAGTATGAAAAGATATAAAAAGAATACGGAAAAAAGTGTCCACCCCCCTCAAAGGAGAGAGAGAAAAAAGAAAAAAAAAGTCTACACCCACGTTCAGCCTACTGTTTACATGTGTCTCATCGGACATTTATACATACTCAAGATGGCGGAGCAATTCTGCCGTCAGCGCTTTGGCCCAGCCCACGCGGCGTCCACTCTAGTTTTCTTATATCTCTGTGGCCAAGACCGACATACAGTCTACTAGTATTATTAGACATATTAGAGTCTCGACAGGCAAGTCGGCAGGTTTGGAGTGCTGAAGCAAGGCTTTCACCAAGCTTTCTGCAGTAACTCAGAGGGGGCCAATAGGGTACAACTATTACATAATCCTTCTTCACAATTACGTAGTTAAACTACCTCCAAGACGGCTGTATTTGCCAGTTGTTTTCAGCAATGTTCACAGTCGCTGATAACAGAGTTGTTTCAAGCGCGCCAATGACGTAATTATAAACAAAGACGCTGATTCGTGAGGAAAATGAGGTGCAAAAAAAAAAAAAAAATTTGCGGCCCGGACCGACCCGATTTAAAGATTTAGAAGCAGGAAAGTGATCGTGGACGAGCTGACACCCGGGGCTTCTCCCGCACTTTTTACGACAAACAGAGTTGGCTAGCTGGATGTGGCATTAGCAACGCCTTTTATTACTTTCCCTGTTTGCTATTCCAATTTGACAGATTCAACAGGGCCACTGTGAAAAGAAAAGTAGGCCTACATCTACTGAAGGTCTGGCCAGAAATATGTTCCCCATTCCTTATTTTACAATGCTAAGTACCGTTGTGAAATATTCTGAGCCCTATTTCATGCCGCGAAGCCAGTTTTTGCCGCAAACGTAATTTCTGTCCGATGTGTGGGCTTAACCTTCGCTCTGCATTCCGCATTGAAGTCCCTATTTTATAACAACCGGTAGTGTGAAAGCGGGGTAAAGTGCATGTGCCAGCGGATATTTACCTCCTGGCCTTCTAGAATGTTCACCAACTCGCGTGTGTGTCCCTCATCAAAAAGGTAATAATTTGCGTCCACAGTAATAACGTTAGCAACAACCTATAATCTTAGTACAGCACAGCTGTGAATGAGATTTGGGCGACTGCTGGTAAGGTATTTAAACCATTTTATGCAGATGAGTTCGCCAGTAGAGACGGAGCCCCATATTTATGCACGCAGTTACAACATTCTATCACTAGATGGCACACCCGGAACAGTTTTTGAACTTTCACAAGCAAGCAGAGTTCGAACACGGTTTATTATATGGACGAGTTCACTCCAATCCCTGGACGCATCTAGCCAACCTTGGTTTGGTGGATGAAGAACTTGGAAATGAGTGGGCAGGACTGACTCATTATCCAGTGGATGAATTTTATTGCCACAAAATAATCCCAGGTAAAAACAGTGCATTTCAGGTCACTGTTCAAGCGTAGAAATTCAGGCTTTTACAAAGCCCTGCTTATTGTGGATTAGCGGGGTGGTCATTGGTGTGCCTTCCCTTTTCACTGCTCATCATGCCATTATTGGCGTTGGCTAAGACAATCTTGTCAGCGTTTGAGTTCCGTCCTGTGAACCAAGTTTCCGTCCATGTAACATAAGCAATGAGGCTCAATTTTTACATTCACTTTACCAAAATTGCAGTGTTGGGACACTGTTGGTCACACTTTCTGTGAAATCTATAAACATGTAATTTACCACAGCTGAAAGAAGCTGGAAAAGCATTAAAATGCTTTGAAAATCCATGAAAAGTGCTTGAATTTCGCTTTACAAAAGGTGAAGGAAGCCTGAAGACAGCATTACAGTGCTGGGTTTTTAGATTTGTGTTTTGTTCGTTTTTGTTTAACTAGGTTCCATTATTTGCATCTTTACAAAACATCAAAATCATAGTTAGCTGGTGAACTATCTTTAACGACCGCTTTTCCAATCAATCTGTAAGTAATGTAAGGACAGATACAGTGATCTGTAAGTAATGTAAGGACAGATGCAGTGATCTGTAAGTGATGTAAGGACAGATACAGTGATCTGTAAGTAATGTAAGGACAGATACAGTGATCTGTAAGTAATGTAAGGACAGATACAGTGATCTGTAAGTGATGTAAGGACAGATACAGTGATCTGTAAGTAATGTAAGGACAGATACAGTGATCTGTAAGTAATGTAAGGACAGATACAGTGATCTGTAAGTAATGTAAGGACAGATACAGTGATCTGTAAGTAATGTAAGGACAGATACAGTGATCTGTAAGTAATGTAAGGACAGATACAGTGATCTGTAAGTAATGTAAGGACAGGTACAGTGATCTGTAAGTAATGTAAGGACAGATACAGTGATCTGTAAGTAATGTAAGGACAGGTACAGTGATCTGTAAGTAATGTAAGGACAGGTACAGTGATCTGTAAGTAATGTAAGGACAGATACAGTGACCCGTAAGTAATGTAAGGACAGATACAGTGATCTGTAAGTAATGTAAGGACAGGTACAGTGATCTGTAAGTAATGTAAGGACAGGTACAGTGATCTGTAAGTAATGTAAGGACAGATACAGTGATCTGTAAGTAATGTAAGGACAGGTACAGTGATCTGTAAGTAATGTAAGGACAGATGCAGTGATCTGTAAGTGATGTAAGGACAGATACAGTGATCTGTAAGTAATGTAAGGACAGATACAGTGATCTGTAAGTAATGTAAGGACAGATACAGTGATCTGTAAGTAATGTAAGGACAGATACAGTGATCTGTAAGTAATGTAAGGACAGATACAGTGATCTTTAAGTAATGTAAGGACAGATACAGTGATCTGTAAGTAATGTAAGGACAGATACAGTGATCTGTAAGTAATGTAAGGACAGGTACAGTGATCTGTAAGTAATGTAAGGACAGATACAGTGATCTGTAAGTAATGTAAGGACAGATACAGTGATCTGTAAGTAATGTAAGGACAGGTACAGTGATCTGTAAATAATGTAAGGACAGGTACAGTGATCTGTAAGTAATGTAAGGACAGGTACAGTGATCTGTAAGTAATGTAAGGACAGATACAGTGATCTGTAAGTAATGTAAGGACAGGTACAGTGATCTGTAAGTAATGTAAGGACAGGTACAGTGATCTGTAAGTAATGTAAGGACAGGTACAGTGATCTGTAAGTAATGTAAGGACAGGTACAGTGATCTGTAAGTAATGTAAGGACAGATGCAGTGATCTGTAAGTGATGTAAGGACAGATACAGTGATCTGTAAGTAATGTAAGGACAGATACAGTGATCTGTAAGTAATGTAAGGACAGATACAGTGATCTGTAAGTAATGTAAGGACAGATACAGTGATCTGTAAGTAATGTAAGGACAGATACAGTGATCTGTAAGTAATGTAAGGACAGGTACAGTGATCTGTAAGTAATGTAAGGACAGGTACAGTGATCTGTAAGTAATGTAAGGACAGATACAGTGATCTGTAAGTAATGTAAGGACAGATACAGTGATCTGTAAGTAATGTAAGGACAGGTACAGTGATCTGTAAGTAATGTAAGGACAGATACAGTGATCTGTAAGTAATGTAAGGACAGGTACAGTGATCTGTAAGTAATGTAAGGACAGATACAGTGACCTGTAAGTAATGTAAGGACAGGTACAGTGATCTGTAAGTAATGTAAGGACAGGTACAGTGATCTGTAAGTAATGTAAGGACAGGTACAGTGATCTGTAAGTAATGTAAGGACAGATACAGTGATCTGTAAGTAATGTAAGGACAGGTACAGTGATCTGTAAGTAATGTAAGGACAGATGCAGTGATCTGTAAGTGATGTAAGGACAGATACAGTGATCTGTAAGTAATGTAAGGACAGATACAGTGATCTGTAAGTAATGTAAGGACAGATACAGTGATCTGTAAGTAATGTAAGGACAGATACAGTGATCTGTAAGTAATGTAAGGACAGATACAGTGATCTGTAAGTAATGTAAGGACAGATACAGTGATCTGTAAGTAATGTAAGGACAGATACAGTGACCTGTAAGTAATGTAAGGACAGGTACAGTGATCTGTAAGTAATGTAAGGACAGGTACAGTGATCTGTAAGTAATGTAAGGACAGGTACAGTGATCTGTAAGTAATGTAAGGACAGATACAGTGATCTGTAAGTAATGTAAGGACAGATACAGTGATCTGTAAGTAATGTAAGGACAGATACAGTGATCTGTAAGTAATGTAAGGACAGATACAGTGATCTGTAAGTAATGTAAGGACAGGTACAGTGATCTGTAAGTAATGTAAGGACAGATACAGTGATCTGTAAGTAATGTAAGGACAGATACAGTGATCTGTAAGTAATGTAAGGACAGGTACAGTGATCTGTAAGTGATGTAAGGACAGGTACAGTGATCTGTAAGTAATGTAAGGACAGGTACAGTGATCTGTAAGTAATGTAAGGACAGATACAGTGACCTGTAAGTAATGTAAGGACAGGTACAGTGATCTGTAAGTAATGTAAGGACAGGTACAGTGATCTGTAAGTAATGTAAGGACAGGTACAGTGATCTGTAAGTAATGTAAGGACAGATACAGTGATCTGTAAGTAATGTAAGGACAGATACAGTGATCTGTAAGTAATGTAAGGACAGATACAGTGATCTGTAAGTAATGTAAGGACAGATACAGTGATCTGTAAGTAATGTAAGGACAGGTACAGTGATCTGTAAGTAATGTAAGGACAGATACAGTGATCTGTAAGTAATGTAAGGACAGGTACAGTGATCTGTAAGTAATATAAGGACAGGTACAGTGATCTGTAAGTAATGTAAGGACAGGTACAGTGATCTGTAAGTAATGTAAGGACGGATACAGTGATCTGTGAATAGGGGATACATCCTCAATTCATAATAAAAAGGGTACAAACCCTGATAAAATCTATAGGATATATTTTCCTTCTGTGTCGACATCAAAGCAGCTGTCAGGTGTGCTGCGCCAAGGTAAATTGCGCCCAGCCACCACTGTTAAATATTAATATTAAATTGTAACCCCCTTCTCACTAATAAAGCCCCCATTATATACTGGCACCACCTTTTAAAATCATACTGGCAAATAAAAAGCTGAAAAAGTAGAGGTTGGATATGGAATTCTTTCTGCTGAATGTCAACAAACCAATGCTGTGGCTAATGTCAGCGCGGTTTGCTGAAAGAACCTGCTATTTTTTACAGCTGGGAACCAACTTCTTTACTTCCGAACCTATTTATTTTTGGTCGAAATGCGCAGATCGGTTCAAAATTAGGTTCGGGAACCGGCTCCGTGCCAGTTCTATGTCTGTGTAAATGCGCTATGATAAAGGCTGAAATGAACACCAACAGGCCAAGTGATGTCCGGGCCTGCCCTTGCTGTTGAATGAGGTGTGCTTTGTTAGGGTAAGAATGTAAACCCACAAGAACGTAAATAAATACCAAAAGGATAGGACGGCCCCAGTATGAGCAGCGCTAATGTGCTGCAGGTTTTGCTGTTAGTGCAGGTATGGAGTGACAGAGACCCTCACCTCTGCGGTTTGTTGACAGACACCGTGACCTTTTCGTCCCGTGAGCTGTGCAGCGAGGGGGCGGGCCTCTTCTCCGGGACAGACAGGGCGTGAGGGTGGTGGGCGGGGCCAGTGGGGGCCAGGAACGAGGAGAAGGAGGAAGATGAGGATGACGATGATGACGAAGGCAGTTCGGGTTGGCATCTGTGCTCCTGGCTCTTACTGCCACCACCGCCACCACTGCTACTGCTGCTCTCACTGTCCAAGTTATCAGAATCAGAGTTGGCCCCAGGGACCCCCCCGCCGCCCCCCCGCAGCTCCCCCTGGCTGTTCTTCCGCTCGGCCTTCTGATGCGACAGCGCCGCCTGGGGGCCCTGCAGGATGATGGGCTCGCTGGGTACCGACTCCTTGGTCTTGTTCTTCTTGTTCTTGCGGGCGGTGGTGGGCGTGGTGGCCACGCCTACTCCGGCCCGCTTCTTCCCAAAGGCGCAGGTGAAGGTGGGGGAAGTGGCCAGGATGCCGATGGTGGTGGTAGTGGTGGCACTGGGAGGGTCAATTGGGACCTCTGCCTCTGTGGACCAAGAGAATAACATTGCGTTTATTTCGCCGATGATTGAATACAGAAGGATTAAGCAGGGGCCCCGGGGTGGGGTGAAAGGTCTTGCACAAGGGCCAAACTGCTGCTCATGTGAGCCTTTTACTCATATTTGAAAAGCTATAATGGCATTAACCTGACTATATCCAGACAACAAGAAGGAGGGGATTTGGTTAGTACTTGGATGGAAAACTCCCTAAGAAAATGACGGGTAAACTACTGTAGCTGCTCCTGTTAATGTTGTAGGTAGGCCAGTAGGGGGTGGCATTCCTATTGGTCAAATAAGCCCCACTGCAAATGAGCTCCAGGAGAGATTTCACATGTGTACACACACACGCGCGCACACACACACACGCACACACACACACGCGCACACACACACACACACACACACACACACACACACACACACACACACATGCGCACACACACACGCGCACACACACACGCGCACACACACACGCGCATCACACCACATGTGAACACTCATACACAAACTCACGCACACGCACGCACACTGTTTACCCTCAGAGGAGTTCTTCTCCTGCTCCTGCGTTTCACTGCTCTCCTCCTTGCCTTTGTTCTCCTCCTCTTCCTGTTTCTTCTTCTGCTCCTCTTTCTTCTTCTTCCGTTTCTCCTTCCGTTTCTCTCTCTTCGCCGCCAGGGCCTGTTTCTTACTCTCCTCGCGAGACTGTGGGAGGAGTCACACACCGAGACCTCCAATCACACCATTACAAACCCCAACATCAGGATCTACCACTAAACCCTTCGACTTGAGGATCTACCATGAAATCCCAAAACAGGGCTGTTCAGGATGTTTCTTTCAAAGTTTTATCAGAGTTCTATAATTATATGCTTTCAGGTACCGATAATGATATCTGCACAGCTTTAACATTCATTGAAGACGGTATTTTTTAAATCTCATATCTGTGCGGGTCGTTCTGCGTCGCCTCACCCTCTCCAGGTCCAGCTCCTTCAGCAGAATGCTGGCGTTCTTGTTGGCCTCGGCTGCCTGCTGGTCTTTGGCTTTAACGATGGTCTCCATGCACTGGTGACACTTTTTCAACAGTTCCTACAGAGAGGACATCTGGGGTCAGGTATAAAACGACTCCGCATGTGCACCAATCACGCAGAGCTCAATCCACAAATCACAGAACTGATATGGTGATCGAGAATAAATTCCCCATGGTCTACACAGATCCTCCAAGGATCACAGATCTCCCATTGGTCATAGACTCAAGAGATTTCCCACCAAAAATTCGGATCCTCGGTGGAGCACAGTTTGAAAAATGAAAATAAAGATCTCCAATTGACCGGAGAGATACAACACAGATTAAAGTGATCTACTGAAAATTATGATCCTCTTTTCATCACAAGTTTTGCCCATTGACGATGAAGATCTCCCATATACGACAGAGTTCCCGCATTGACCACAAAGAACCTCCATTCACAACAAAGACCACCCACTGAGCCCCCAGGTCCCCTTGTATACCAGTGATCTCAGATTGAGCAAAGATATCTCTCAGTGACCTCCGATTGAGGACAGATATCTCTTCCGTGATCTCCGATTGAGCACAGGTCTATCTGATCTCAGATTGAGCACAGATATCTGTGATTTCATATTGAGCACTGCATCTCTGAGCGATCTCAGAGTGAGCACAGATCTCTCTGTGATTTCAGATTGAGCACAGATATCGCTCACTGATCTCAGATTGAGCACAGATATCTCTCAGTGATCTCAGATTGAGCACAGATATCGCTCAGTGATCTCAGATTGAGCACAGATGTCTCTCATTGATCATGATGACTGGACAGAGCTTGTGTCCCAGAATGATCAGAGTTTACGGTGATCATAGAAATCTCTCCCTAGCAAAGCACGACTAGAGCAGGACAAAATAAGAAAACATTTCATCATTAAACAGAAGAAATAGAGGCATCATGAGGCAGCAGAGAACGGAGAGTGAATGACAGTGTTTGTAAATAGGAGGAGCACATGTGGCTGAACGTAGAAAGGTGTGATTGACCTCCAAGACCGGACAGGGGTACGGAGGCAAAACTCTCACCTTATCTGCGATGGTGGCGATGTACCTCATGCACTCGATGTCCGAGGGAAACTGGTTCACCTCCTTTACCAGGTACTGCACCACTTTCACATGACCCTGCAAGCCAGAAAAATGCACCAACATAAAGACAAACCTTCAAACCAGGAAAGGTTCCACTGAGAAGGTGTCTCCTTCTCAATAGACATCCAGGAAGAAATGCCAGACAAAACAGTTGCAATTGAGAAGGGATAGAAGACAACTGGAGTAAAGCCTCAGGGGCAGTTTTGGGGTTAAGGGCCTATCTCAACAGCCAAAAAGAAGAATTCTTGGGAACTTCATCTCTCCAGATCAAGTCAGAATTCCAAGCCCCACTGGGGTCTTACACCAGCAACTCCTCAGTAACCAGTCAAGCAACTTACCAGAAGGCGACCCTGCCATCTACAGAGGAGGGAGGTATTTTTACCATAAGCAGACAGTTTAGGGGTCAGAAGGCAGAAGTCCTTCCATGTGTATCTGAACCCATGAACTCAACCAGCTGATTTCACTGATCAGTTCTGAGTTCTAAATCCAGATCTGTGCCAATTACAACATTTTAACGGTTGGAACTTAACACTGAGACAGACTTAATGTTCCGAGGCTGGATTTTAGACCTCTGATTTTAGAGCCTTAAAGCACTGTTCTGTTCAGCAATGGGCCAGAGAAGGTGAGGACAGAGTTCTGGAGTCGGGGGAAGGGGATAAGGGCGAACCTTCCGGAAGGCGGCCATTAGTGGGGTGATCTTGCGATTGTCTGCAGCATCCACATCGGCCCCGGCCTGCACCAGCAGCTGCACCACGTCAAAGTGCCCTCCGTTAGCAGCTAACCAGAGCGGGGTGTTACCCTTCTTATTACGCACGTCTACATGCGCCCCCCTGAGGAGAGAGGGAGGGAGGGAGGGAGAGAGAGAGGGAGAAAGGAACAGAGTCATCAACCGAGAAGTAAATATCAAAGAAAAAAGAGGTAGGAATGGATATTATATCAGAAGGTAATAAACTTGACTAAACTTCATATTCAGAAATGAGAACACAGTACTCCAGTTACATTTTTTTTAAACCAATTAACCGTTTCACTGGTCGATTTTCTTCCACCTATACAATGCCACTCCTCATTAACCACACCAGTGCTGGCATTAAAGACTTCAAGTGTAAGTCACTCGATGGTATCTAATGTCTTTTGATGCTATAAGGGTAAAGAAAGGCGAGTTCATGATTTACAATGATAAATCCCAAGGTCAAAAAGGTAAGTGAAATTTGCTCCTATTCTGATTCAGCGCAGTTGTTTTTTGTGAGGGGCTGAGACATATTGCTAAATAAATGTTCGATAATGACAGCCCCATAACAGAGGGGGGAACAGATGAGAACGAATGGGCTCAGAGAGGCTGAGACATCAGCGAGTCTCCAGAGATCCAGGGTACATGAGAAACAGGAAAAATAACGGGAGAAGAGGCACAAACCTATTCAAGGCAGACAAAACATATGAATGAATAAGGACAGGAATCGAGCCGTAATGGAAAATAGACAAGAATAAAGAGACTGAATGAGAGAAGTGCTTCAGCATGGATCGGTAACGTACTGAAATCCGCCCTGGGTTTCCCGCAGCGCTTAATAGTTGGGGCAGCCGCCTTGACAACATATGCCCCCCGCCTTGACTACGTCCCCCCGAAAAAAAAAAAAAAAAAAAAAATCTGCTGCGTCCATGCATGCATATGCAGTAAAATAAGGCTGCACTGCGATGAAGCTGAATAGCGGCCGGCATCCGTTGGTTAAATTTGTTCCTGCACCATCAATCACCTGTTGCTACACCAACGTTATTTTTTTGTATCTATAAGAAGCTATTTATCCGGAGATACAATAACCCGTTGTAGTCGTGGGAAAGACATGTGGAGGTAAGATAATTATTCATCTAAACTAAACATTGTAATAGTGTCCCCTATCAACTTCTTTCCCACATATTCTGTTTCATTAAGATGGGCTATATGCAATTCGTTTAGTTTCTTATCAAGGCTACCGATGTGTTTGCACGTGGCTTTCTGCTGCTATGTTTGACAATTGCACATGGTTTTCTCTACAGTAATGGATGGGAAAAAGCAGTCAAAAAGATTAGGGTACTTTATTCAAAGAAGCCGGCCTTCTTCACCATCTGCGCATAATTAGATCTCGTAATTACGAGATGTAATTTTTTTTTATCCTGCGAATGCAATCCACTTCCAATCATAATAGTGTTCTCCTATCCCGAAATATAACCACAACTGCAAAGCATTTGGGGAATTGAAGTCAAAACAGATAAATACATTTTCCGTTCTTTCATTAATTTTCGTTTAACCCTTAGGGACCGTTGTGGGCATTTTACGCGCTTTTTTTTTTGTTTTTGATAATTTTGGCTGTGTTCATGCATGTAGCATGAATTTTTGTAAGATTGTGTGTTTTTATTTGATGTTGTCATTTCCAGCTCAGCTCTAACAGTAAGGCTAAAAAACACTGTACAAGAAAGTGTTACCCTCTTGCAAAAAAACGCGCGATTGAAACCCATTCAAACTGCAATTTTTGATCTCACTTCCATGAAAGCATAATACATGCTTTTTATTACATCTGCGTGTCAATCAATAAAGTTACAAGACTGTTGACTTTGTCACTTTGTTATTGCAGTTTAAATTGCTTTGTTTATTTATAAAGAGGAAATAAACACTGACTGTTGCCGCCCCCCCCCGGGCACCACCTTGACTAACCGATTTTCTGCGGGAAACCCTGCCGCCCCAGCTTCACCCAGCATTAGCATTAGCAGCCAAGTTTCCGTGGCATCAGCACTGACCTCACCTCCAGAATACCCAAGCACTTCAGTCCAATTACGAGATTAAAATCTCATTCTTTTTTCCCTCAGATCAAAAATGTCAGCATGTTGAATGTCAAAGCCTGCTTGACAAGAGCAAATTTCTAGCATCATTGCCTAATTTTAAAATGAGTCAAATTATCTGAACATGTCGGCTGATTTTTAGGCAGGCCCAAAGCAAAAACAAAACAGACAAGTGTCCCCCACCAGGAGATGGAAATCGACTGGGGTCGGCATATCACACAAATACACATTGATGCCAAAGATGAATAAAATCGGTCAAAGCGTTCTTGAGACATCACGTTCATAACAGACGGGACGTGACGGACACACAGACGGAGCTGATTACGATGTCCCCTGCCCCTAATACACCTTGATACCAAAGATGAATGGAATTGTCAAACCTTTCTTGAGATATTGTGTTCAGAACAAACGGGACGTGGCAGATGGGTAAGGCTATTCCACGGGCGGAGGGTGGACAGTCAAAATATGGGAGGGAGGGAGGTTGCGTGACACAAACGGAGGGGATGGGGATGTGGACTGAAAATTTCGCATATCAATCAAATTTTTTTTGTTTGTTTGTATGTTTGTTTGTTCAGATTCATATACAATCTTTAAGAAATTACATGAAAATAACATTTAATTTGCCAAAATAATGAAACCTGTTCGACATTGACTAGACTGTATGCTGAAATCGAAATCGACATACGTAACGTTTTCAGCGGAAGTAGAATATAACTCATTATCAGTTCCCAAATTTTGACAGTCCACCCTCCGCCCGTAGAATAGCCTTACCCGTGGCGGATGGCCAAACGGGCAGACTTACGGAGCTGAATACTACGTCCCCTGCTCCGCTCACTTCCGCGTCAGCGGGGGACAACAAGAGTTTAAGTCTAAAAATTAGACATCAGCTACCTGGTAAGACAAATTCCAACTCATTTTTGGCTGGGGGGACGGAGAGTGGGAGAGTGTGTGAGAGAGAGAGAGAGAGAGAGTGTGCATGTGTGTGTGCGTGTGCGTGTGCGTGTGTGCGTGTGCGTGTCTGTGTGCGCGTGTGCGTGTGCGTGTGCGTGTGCGTGTGCGTGTCTGTGTGCGCGCTCGCGCGTGTGAGTGAGTGTTGATATTACACAACTGGTTGGCCAGGCCTGTATACTTTCCAGTCTCTGCCAGTCTCTCTGAATCGACATCTCAACTGGCTGATGGTGGAATGACACACATTCAAGTGTGTTGACACCGCTGTCACAGATGTCCCAGCATTCAGCATGGCAATGGCACGCTCCCTCATGACTTGTGACATCTGTGGCATTGTGACTTGTGACAAAAGAGCACATTTCGGGGTGGCCTTTTATTGACCCTGGTGCAAGGAGTGCCTGAGTATTGGTCACGCTGACTGACCAACTCAATGTTATGCCCTCTGCAGGTCAGGGGCAGAATAACTCGATGAGTGAGAAATCTCACGGGGAGTGGGTCGATGAGAAGTGGGTCACCAGAGCTGAGCAAAACAAATAATTCAGTACACCAATAAACACTATATGTGGGCATATTTCATTATAGGCCAATTTAACTCAGCATGGTTTGTGCGTTTATATTTTTGTTCAGTTTAATTTGGCGAAAAGAGTTTTTATCATGGGATCAGGAACCATAGACATCAGATCCCCACGGATACACTAACGACAATTATATCTGGCATCAAGACAGAAAATTCGATTAATTTTTCCAATCCGGGCATTAACATGAAAGATCACACCTCTGTAACAGATCCCTATAACAAACAGCCCGCAATTTTGCACATAGATGACAAACGGTCCACCCATACACAAACTTATGACTGAATCTTGTTGGCTTTTTAGAGGTTCAGTACCTGTTGATTAGCAGCTCACAGAACTTGTAGTGTCCCTTATCGGCCGCGATGGTGAGGGCAGTGTCCCGGGACGAGGGCACCGGGGGGGCGTTCACGTCCGCGCCCTTATCCAAGAGCACCCGCCCCACCTCCGCATACCCGCCTGACGCTGCCTCCATCAGCGGAGTCAGTCCCGTCTGCAACGGGGGTCAGAGGGCAAAGGTCGCTTCGGTCGCAAAACTACAACACCCTCTACACCAAGGGTCACAAACCCAGTCGCTGCAGATCTACAGCCATGTTTGAATTCACTCTAACCCTGATAAGGCACACAGGTGAGATATCCTGTTGCCCTGCTCATTAGATTAATGCAGCAATTCAAACCAAAGGGAGGGTAGATCTCCAGGAACAGTGCTGTGACTGTGAGAGAAATTTAGTTCTAAATTGCTTATTTAGTTATAAATTGCTTATCCCTGAGTAATCAAGGTTGTGCGCAATTGCTCGTTCTCGCAATCTAGCTTGTACCTATGTAGAAGCGTCATGAAATGTGTTTACTGAACAGTGTGTTCCTCTGAGACCGTGGGATAATAATCCAGGGCCTTGAGATGAGGGCTGAGGATGAGGTAAAACTGCGGGGGGGGGGGGGCAGACTCCTCCCCGCTGGGGCTGATGAGGTCATCGAGACCAGATGTACGCGGGATACGAGACCTCAGCTATGGAATGCTGAGGGCACAAAATTCTGCATAAATCAGTGTCCAGGGAGATGAATTTCCATTCATCGAAGGGGCGTACATACATTTTGACATTCTGCTCATGCACATATCCAAGTAAAGGGGAATCCCTTTGTCCTTTTTCTGCAACTAACTTGGACCCTATATGCATATAGTAAAGACTGGATCCTATTTTACCATCTCTGTCTGAGTGTTTCTTACGGGAATAATATCTAAATTTCTACGACAGTGACCACGGCTCCACACAACGCTCTGGAGAGGACAGGTTACTGGAGTCTAAAGTGGCAGTAATAAGATAATTTGGTACATGAAGAAAATCTTATCCTATTAACATTAATAAAAAGAATCATTAATCATTAAGAATCATTAAGGGAATGGTCAACGGGGATAAATCAAATTATTATTAAAATGGTGAAATTTCACAAAGAATTAAGACAACACCCTCCGACGGAGAGTGAGACTCATAACACAGACTTCTAACAAAATGGTGCAGCCGCACATCAGCAGCCAGGCCACCCCAGCATCGTGTGACCCCTGACCTTTGCTCTGTGCTCCACGTTGGCCTTGCGGTCGAGCAGCAGGCTCACGACCTCAGCGCGGCCCTGGAAGCAGGCGAGTGTCAGCGCGGTGTTGCGGTTGGTCTCGATCTGGGCGTTGATGTCGGAGCCCATGTCCAGCAGCAGTTTCACGGCGGGGACGTGCCCGTTCATCGCCGCCAGCATCAGGGGAGAGATGCCCAGCTTACTGCCCGTCCTGGCGGAGGGGGCGAGGGGGTACAGGGGCACGGCCAGTCAGGGTCAACCATACAACAAACACACACACAGACAGACACGTATAAACTCATGAACACATCCACAAGAGCACATCATACTCTAAAGATGTTAATGCCTTATCAGAGAAGAATTAATCCCTGCTGGGAATTTGATCGTTCAAGCATTTACTGCACCAACTGGTCAATCAAAAATATGGGCAATGTGCCCCTTCTCATTATCTGCTGAAATCATTTACCACCACAAGGTTTCAATTTATGTTGCTTATACAGTGGGTGAAGAAAGCAGGTGGGCAAAAGTATTCCCGGTAAGCATGGTCACACAAAGCTGAAATACAGCACGTCTTCAAGTATAATAAAGTTGCGCGATGGAATTACACGAGACTATTCTATCCCCACTACTTACAGATCTATTCCATCGTGGGAAAGTGCTCAAAATAATTAGCCATTTATAAATAAAGAAGACATTTTCCACAGAAAAGTTGAATTTTGGTCTCAAAACCATAAATCATTCCCGGTCAAAAAATAAAGTCTAATTACCAATTATAAAATGTGTGACCTTTTCTGTTTGTAGCAGAATACAACAAAGAATGTCGCTCGTGTCCAGCAGAGACGTTTTATTGAACTGAGTTTAAGAATGCCGGTCAGTGCACCAACCAACGTGCTATATAACCTAGGCGCGCTATGTTGTTTGTTCCAGATCAGTCAGTGTGTGCAGAGCTGGCCGCCACCTTATGACGGGAGTGCCTGCTGCTGGAACCCATGTAAATGGATACGCTCTGGTTAATATTTCGGTAAGGATAGGGCACTTGTTAACAACTAAGATGAATTATCATTGCAAATTCTGGGAACCTTGATAACAAGCGTCTTATTGTGACCGCAGCCAAGTCGTGAAACTAGTTTATTAGATTAGAGAAAAAGAAAAAAAAAAAAAAAAAAAAACGCTGGTTTGTAATTGCATCTGACACGTAGGCCTATCAATTAAAAAAGAAAAACGAAAAAAAGGTTTATAATTGGATCAGACACGTATTCATGATTTTTTTTGTTTGATAGAGGCTGCATGGTGCAGACCTTACATTATGATGGACGAGGAACAACTAAACCTATTCGCGTCTACTGACAGCAGCTGCTGATTTCAACAGGTTTCCAGACGTGTTTCACTCTAAAGTCAGGAGTGATTCAAAGTACTGCGGTATTTTCGCTTGTTAGGACTGTATGGCACTCAGTGGAAATCAAAATTACTGGCAGGCATGAATCCACTTTGCAGCACCTTCCTGTGATGGACGCCTGTCACAAGATGCCGGCCAGACTTGCACATTGAAAACGTAACATAGCACCTCTAGTTTATATAGCTCGTTGGCGTTAACATCAGGTGTAATGTCCATGCACCTGTCTGACTAGCCGATCAGGGATATCATCGATCTAACTATAACCCATAACATTGTCTTTATACTAAACCAATATGAATGATTATGGTGTCATTTTAAGGTGTTTTTAAAGCACTTTTCAGTGGTGCCAGTTGCACTGGTATTGGCGGAGTATGAATTTTTTGTTCACATAATCTACAAATTGTTAATGCTTGACGTGCGCCAATAATGGACATTCGGCTCCTATAGCATTCATGGGTCAGCGATTCTTGCCAAATAATCCCACTCTGACGTCGAAAAGTTAAAGTGAGTTCAATATTTCGATAGAAATATGCATTGATTATACAGACTCTTTCTGTAAACACGGATTGACTTTTTGTATAATGAAAAACTAATTTGACAAAGGGAGATTCTGGTAAAGGATTTCAGGCAAAATAATGCACCACATCATTTCCATTTTATCAAAATGTCCTGGGGGGGGGGGGGGGGGGGGGGGGGTCTGGGCCTTCCCCTGGACCCCCCCACCCCCCCGAACCCCGCCCCCCCAAGTGTGGCTTCGCCCCACCAGGGCTCGCGAGTCGCAACTCTGAGAACACTTGAGTAGCACCACTGAGGAAAAATCCTGGCTAGAACACTGATCAAGGTACCTATAAGGTAGTGACTGCATTTCTATCCATCCATATATCGCCTACATCCAGAATTGGAATTTACACAAAAGCATTTAGGTTTGGCTTCATGAAAACTGAGCGCACTAGGTCAAGGGTAGTCCAGGTGTTTGTACATATAGTTGGCATGTAGTTCTTAAATACAGCAATAGAATAGAGTTTGGCCCTTGAGCAGGCTCTTAAAACCAACACTGCCCCAGGCAGATCTACACCGGTCTTAGAGTAATAAACTTTAAGTCACTCCAGATCAGTATGAGCTGCAGTGGAGTGTGATGCGATGAGGTCGGGGGAGGGGGAAGTTGTGCACCTGGAGTTGATTTCAGCGCCGGCGTTGAGTAGGATCTTGATGATATTGACGTAGCCCCCCGAGGCGGCCAGGCTGAGAGGGGTGTAGTCCGAAACATTTCGGTGCTCCTTATTGGCTCCACGAAGCAGCAGTAGCTCAACAACCTGAGAAATAAAAACCTGAATCACATATGAGGTCCTAACACATCTGTATTACACCTGAGACACAAGCACACCTTTATCACACCTGAGACACAAACACACCTGTATCATAGCTGAGTTACAAACATATTTGTATCACACATGAGGTACAAACACACCTGTATCACACCTGAGATCCAAACATCCCTTTATCACAGCTGAAAAACAAACACACCTTTACCACACCTGAGGTATAAACACACCTGAGACACAAACACACTTGTGTCCCACCTGAGGTACAAACGCACCTGTATAACACCTGAGGTACAAACGCACCTGTATCACACCTGAGGTACAAACGCACCTGTATAACGCCTGAGGCACAAACGCACCTGTATCACACCTGAGCTACAAACACATCTTTATCACACCGAAGGTACAAACGTACCTGTATCACACCTGAGGTACAAACGCACCTGTATAACACCTGAGGTACAAACGCATCTGTGTAACACCTGAGGTAGAAACTCACCTGTATAAACCTGAGGAAGAAACGCAGCTGTATCACACCTGAGCTACAAACACACCTGTATCACACCTGAGCTACAAACGCACCTGTATCACACCTGAGCTACAAACGCACCTGTATCACACCGGAGGTACAAATGCACCTGTATCACACCTGAGGTACAAACGCACCTGTATAACACCTGAGGTACAAACACACCTGTAACACACCTGAGGTACAAACACACCTGTATCATAGTTGAGGTACAAACCTACCTGTATCATAGCTGAGGTACAAACACATCTGCATCACAGCTGAGGTACAAACACGCCTGTATCACACCTGAGATGCAAACATCCCTGTATCACAGCTGAAAAACAAACACACCTTTACCACACCTGAGGTACAAACGCAACTATCACACCTGAGGTACAAATGCACCTGGATCACACCTGAGGTACAAACGCACCTGTATCACACCTGAGGTACAAACACACCTGTATCACACCTGAGGTACAAACACACCTGTATCACACCTGAGGTACAAACACACCTGTATGACACCTGAGGTACAAACACACCTGTAACACACCTGAGGTACAAACACACCTGTATCACACCTGAGGTACAAACACACCTGTATCACACCTGAGGTACAAACACACCTGTATGACACCTGAGGTACAAACACACCTGTAACACACCTGAGGTACAAACACACCTGTATCGCACCTGAGGTACAAACACACCTGTATCACACCTGAGGTACAAACAGACCTGCAACACACCTGAAGTACAAACACACCTGTATCACACCTGAGGTACAAACACACCTGTAACACACCTGAGGTACAAAGATACCCGTATAACACCTGAGATACTAACACACCGGTATCACAACTGAGGTATAAACACATCTGCATCACACCTGTTTCACACCTGAGAAATACACCTGTATCACACTTGAGATACAAACATGCCTATGACACTTGAGAAATAAACACACCTGTTTCACACCTGAGATACAAACACAGCTGCATTACACCAGTCCAATACAAAACACCCTTCAACAGAAGCACATCTGGCTCATAGAATTATACAACACCGACAGTCAGAGTCACATACATATCAAGTCACCATCACAGACAACAATATGCAGTTGCTCTGCTCTTCAACACCTATGTCAAAGTCTCATACACAACATTACACTAACAGCTGAGTGTACATTCACAGTCTGGCACACAAAATCTCACACAGAAAGGTGTGCGACAGCCTCATAATCACATGGGCAGCTGCTCATACCTCCTGCCTGCCACCAGAGCAGGCTAGCGACAGCGGCGTATCTTTGGTTCGCTCCGACTGAGCCTCGATGTCACTGCCTTTATCCAGCAGCACCTCTACCACGCCCACATGCCCTGCCGTGGCAGCCAGGATCAGTGGTGTGAAGCCTGGGGAGAAGGACAGGGTTAGGCTGGGGAAACCGGAACGACTCTCGGGGGGTAAATTCCACTGATCTTACTGGTGGTCTGACATGGGGACGGGGGCTAGCCTGACGTGCATTCAAGATGAATAATGTTAGCTAGAATTAGCAAACACCACGCAATATATTAAGATCAGAGAACCTAGTGCACAGAGAACAAAATGGCTTCCATCAGCTAAGATGATGAGAAAATAAATCATTTGACGATCATTTTGTGGTTATAATTCCCTGCAGTTCACAGCAGCACCGAACAGGTTACTGCAGCACCGGTTGCCTTGATCTGAGAGAATGTTGCGATTGCTGGTTTCGTTATGGTCTTTCTGGGGCAGGTCAAATGGGCTAACGCTTGTATTAAATAGTGGCGCGCCCCTGAAGTGACTGACGGGCTTGTTAAATCGCATCCATGAGGACTTGACGGGCGTTTACGGGGGCAGGCGCAATCGTGCCCATCTCGTGGCATGGACTGCAGCAGGATCACCATCAATGAAGCCCTAAAACTGCTCATCGGTCAGTGTGAGAGTGGTCTACTGAGATGTGTCACCAAAGGCCTTTAAATACAAATGGAAGCAAAGTAACAAACTAAATTGAATATCGCCCCACCACACTGTTTTACAGTAACATGCAGAGCTGTGCAAAAGAGTGACGCACATTTTAAACTAGAGCTGGACTCGCAAGAGCCCTTTACCTCAGCCAATATAGCTGGATTTGAACTTTGCCTATATCTAAGCTGTACTTTGGCTTAGATAAGCCAAAATTGAATCACTTGTTCCTCTTTTGCTACTTCAACATCCTCCAAAGGTTAAAATCTATGCAACTGTTTTTGAGATATCCCGTTAACAGACAGACAAACAAATAAACAACCGGAAGGAAAAACAACTTGCTTGGCAGAGGTAACAAAACCTGAAGGCAAAGACGCTCCCGTTAGAAGTTTTTCCATGACAAAGAAATGTTATATGGAGTGCTTCGGGCATTTAGGCAGTGAAAGCCAAAACAAATTTATCCTTTGTGTGAATACCCACTGCCTAAAAATGAGGTACACTGCCCAGTATTTTTAAAATCAGTATTTGTTATCCCAAATGCCTATCTAGGGCAATACAAGAGTGACCAAATAAAAAATAAAAACAGAAATGGCCTGAATTTAATTTTTTGAACACCTAAGATTTCTGCACAGTACTGCACGCTGATGCAAAGTTTTGCCTTTCAGAAAGCAGGTCGCATGTGACCTCAGGACTGGGGTGCATCTAGGGGCCCTGGCCGGTTTGATGGATTTTAGAGGGTGAAAGGGCAGGTGAAAGTTACCCTTCTTGTCCCGGTGCTCGATGTTGGCGCCACGCGCGATCAGGACAGAAACGAGCTCCTCGTGACCTCCGGCACAAGCCAGTGTTAGAGCCGTGTCGTGGTTACTCTCCGTCTGCAATAACACACACACACACACACACACACACACACACACACACACACACACACACACACACACACACACACACACACACACACACACACACACACACACACACACACACACACACACACAAACAAACACACACACACACAAGCAATGTTACCCAATGATGGAAGCATGCAACCAAAGTCTTCGACTGTAATGATGTTCATTACTCTGTTTATCCACCAGAGCAGTTCATCACAGACACATCAGTTCACCTTGTTACCTGGCAACTGTTGTCGAAACTATAGCAAACTATGCAAACCTTAAGATGAAAAGACAAACCAGCATGACAGACTTCTTAATTACGGTCATATCAAAGCCTCAAACCACAGTTCTGGGGGGCTGCAGTATTAGCCAGTTATGGGAATTTTCTTTCAAACCAGCTGCCTATTATAAAGGCGATAGAAACCAGATGAGCAGCTTCTTTATTCGACACGCTACTGAAATACAGGGCACAACTGCTGTGGGAACATATGAAGAACCGGGAGTTGCAGCAGCCCACCGTGACTTCAGTCCGAGATCCCACTCCTGCCTCTGATGGCTCTTTGACAAGATTCCTGCGGTTGCTGGAATCTGAATGTGATGTTTCCAAACTTTGTGCGCTTAGATTTTTAATAAAGTGCAAATGCTATAAAGTGCAAATTGTGATGTTACTTGCATTACATTCATAACTAGAAAAGCACTCAGAGAGCGCAGACCTCCGCCAGGGGGCAGCAAAACCCAAAAGCATGGCGATTGGAACTCCGGCCCATTGGAAAGACTTGAAATCCTGAACTTTAGCGTTTATCTCAGCTGTACTTTGGCCTAGATATGCCAAAATTTATTCACCTGTTCTTTGACTGAATACCCACCTTTTGTGAAAATGATCAAAATCGGTGCATTACTTTTTGAGTTATCTTGCTAGCTAACTAACTAACTAACTAACTAACTAACTAACAAACAAACAAACAAACAAACAAACAAACAAACAGACAAACAGACAAACAAACGCTGCCTGAAACATAACCTCCTTGGCGGAGGTAATAAATCACTATCTGACATTTGTTTGAAAAATGTGTAATTCGCCAGATCCGTGAGGAGCTGGGCAAGCTTGGAAATGCACCCTGAAAATGCTGGAAAAGTTTGAGTTTGAAAAGGTGGCAGTAACCCAAAACCAGTGAAGTTGGCACGTTATGTAAATCGTAGATAAAAACAGAATACAATGATTTGCAAATACTTTTAAACTTATATTCAATTGAATACACTGCAAATACAAGATGTTTAATGTTCAAACTGAGAAACTTTTTTTTTTTTGCAAAAAATCATTAACTTAGAATTTAAAGGCAGCAACACATTGCAAAAAAGTTGGCACAGGGGCCTTTTTACCACTGTGTTACATCGCCTTTCCTTTTAACGACACTTTAACGAACTGAGGAGACCAATTTTTGAAGCTTTTCAGGTGGAACTCTTTCCCATTCTTGCTTGATGTACAGCTTAAGTTGTTCAACAGTCTGGCGTCTCCATTGTCGTATTTTACGCTTCATAATGCGCCATACATTTTCAATGGGAGACAGGTCTGGACTACAGGCAGGCCAGTCTAGTACACGCACTCTTTACCACGAAGCCATGCTGTTGTAACACGTGCAGAATGTGACCTGGCATTGTCTTGCTGAAATAAGCAGGGGCGTCCATGAAAAAGACATTGCTTGGATGGCAACATATGTTGCTCCAAAACCTGTATGTTCCTTTCAGCATTAATGGTGCCTTCACATATGTGTAAGTTGCCCATGCCTTGGGCACTAATACACCCCCATACCATCACAGATGCTTTGAACTTTGAGCCTATAACAGTTCGGATGGTTCTTTTCCTCTTTGGTCCGGAGGACACGACGTCCACAGTTTCCAAAAACAATTTGAAATGTGGACTCGGCAGACCACAGAACACTTTTCCACTTTCCATCAGTCCATCTTAGATCAGCTTGGGCCCAGCGAAGCCGGCGGCGTTTCTGGGTGCTGTTGATAAATGGCTTTCGCTTTGCATTGTAGAGTTTTAACTTGCACTTGCAGATGTAGCAACGAACTGTAGTTACTGACAGTGGTTTTCTGAAGTGTTCCTGAGCCCATGTGGTGATGTCCTTTACACACTGATGTCGGTTTTTGATGCAGTACCGCCTGAGGGATCGAAGGTCACGGGCATTCAATGTTGGTTTTCGGCCTTGTCGCTAACGTGCAGTGATTTCTCCAGATTCTCAGAACTTTTTGACGATTTTACGGACCGTAGATGATGAAATCCCAAAATTTCTTGCAATAGCTCGTTGAGGAATGTTGTTTTTAAACTGTTCGACAATCAGCTCACGCATTTGTTCACTAAGTGGTGACCCTCGCCCCATCCTTGTTTGTGAATGACTGAGCATTTCAGGGAAGCTGCTTTTATACCCAATCATGGCACCCACCTGTTCCCAATTAGCCCGTTCACCTGTGGGATGTTCCAAATAAGTGTTTGATGAACATTCCTCAACTCTCTGTCTTTTTTGCCACTTCTGCCAGCTTTTTTGAAACATGTTGCAGGCATCAAATTCCAAATGAGCTAATATTTGCAAAAAATTACAAAGTTTACCTGTTCGAACATTAAGTAACTTGTCTTTGCAGTGTATTGAATTGAATATAGGTTGAAAAGGATTTGCAAATCATTGTATTCTGTTTTTATTTACAATTTACGAAACGTGCCAACTTCACTGGTTTTAGGTTTTATACAATGGGTTAAACAGGGGTAAGTCTGCCATGTGCTACTGAGGCATGAGTGTGCGCGAGTGTGTAAGAGTGCACACGCATGAGAGAAGGAAGAGTGTAAGAGCTGGGCGCTCACGTGGGCATCGATGTCCACTGAGGGGTAGAGGGGCAGCATGGAGGGTGGGGCCACGGCGTTGACAGGCATCTGGGCGATGGGCTGGGGGGCTGTGGGGGAGGTGGTGGGGTTGAGCATGGGCACCCTGCTGCTAACCGCTATCAGAGAGAGAGACAGAGAGGGAGAGGTTGAGAGAGAGACAGAGAGAGAGAGAGGGCGAGAGAGAGAGAGAGTCCTGTTTTACATCCACTAATGCTTGCTTATTCCTGAACAAAGGCAAGCCATGTCACCACTTCCATAGTCTATTAATTAGTGATCTTTTATCAGGGAAACCAATGTTTATAAGATGGTTTGGGAGAAAAGCAGTTGGGCCTCTCCTCTGAGACACTTCTGACATAAAAAAATGTGCAAGATTCAGTCACTGTTATAATGCGAAACCTCTGACAATGCTTTTACAATCTGGGATCTAATGCATTTAAAATTAAATACTGAAGGGGAAGTGGATTTACAAGCTGGCCTCCTTCCCAGCCGTTTCATTACAAAACATAAGGCCTCCTCAGCACAGTGCATTATATTCTAAACCAGAACAGGAAGAACATGGAGTCTGACACCTCAGCAGTAACTGTGATATTCAGTGTTCAAGCCTAAGACATCAGCAGCATTTCCGAGCAGAACAGCGCAGGATATAGAGGCTGAAAGACTGGCAGGAACTGCGAGACACACACCACCTGTGCTGTGTGTGAGTGCATGCATCTTTAAGAGAGTGCCTTAGTGTGTGGGAGATTGCAAGTGTATGTGAAAGAAAAAGTGCATGTGTACAAGAGTGCACACGCATGTGTGTAAGCTTGTGTGATGGAACGAAGGAGTGTTTGAGTGCAAAATAGTTAAGTCAGGTTGTGAGGGCACAAGAACTAGTGATTGTTTAATTCGTGCAGATATTGACACCGGAGTCTGTAAATTCTGAAATGTGATTACTGAATAATTCTATGATTGAATTTCCATGCGTCTTGCTCCACTGGAATAATTTTCCTTGGTCTCTAACTGAAATACTGAGTTATAAAGCCTTAATAAGCTCATGCATTGGCATTAGCTGTATTCTGCGCAAAGGGATTAAGGGTGAGAGAGAAAGCATGAGTGCATGTGTGGGTAAAGAAGGTGTGTGTATGAGTGCTTGTGAACCCACACGGCTGAGGGAGGAGGCCTCCGTGACCACATTGGCAAAACGCGAAACGCAGGACTAGAATGGCGAGTGACAAAGCAGCCCAATGTGACTGAGTGACTTACCAGCCATGATGTCATCCAGCGTATCGGTGAGTGTCTGAGCGGGCGTGGCCACCATGAGGCCATCAGGCGCCTGGGCGAGCAATCCAGGCCCGAGCATCACCCTCTGCAGGTCTGGGGTGGTACTGCAAGGGCAGTCTGCGCTGCTGAAGTCCGTGGACTGCTGTAGGGCTAACGGCTGGATGGGCATGAAGCCCGCGGGTAAGGGAGGGGGCGATGGCTCCTGAGGGGGGGGTGGGGGTGGGGGAGGCGGAGGCTGACCGTCCCGGTACAGGATAGTGTCCACCTGTGCAATCAAACCCGTCAGATACTGGCATTCGCCGTTACACTCGAAGATATGAATGGTAATAAAAGTTGCCTTCACCCAGGGGTGTCCAATCTTATTCACAAAGGGCCAGTGTGGGTGCTGGTTTTTGTTCGAGCCCAACACTAACACACCTGAGTCTACCCACTAAGGTCCCAATTGAAACCCTGATTAGTTTATTAGTGGAATACGGTGCAGTAGCACTGCTGGCTCAGACAAAAACCTTCACCCACACCGGCCCTTTATGGATAAGATTGGACAACCTTGCCTAAGCCATTACACTCATAGAAGAGGAGCGTTAGCCGTTACACTCATTGAACTGAATGGTAATAAAAGTAGCGTTAGCTATTACACTCATTGAAGAGTAGCATTTGCGGTTACACTCAAAGAAACGAATGGCAGAAGTAGTTTTAGCCATTACACTCAAAGTAATCAAAGCTAGCATTTCAACTACATGCTTTAGTGTATTTTTGTACTCAGGATGACAGAGGGGAGGGGGGTGTTTCTGTAGCAGCCATGAGTAAAAGGGCATCCTCTCACACAAACTGTACCCATAGCAACAAACTCTGACCTGTGGGAGTTTGGCGTAATTTTCCCGTTCCTGCTCTTCATCCTCATCCTCTTCATCTTCGTCGTCTTCATCATCATCCTCCTCTTCTTCTTCTTCTCCAGCAGGGGATCTCTGGCCAACCTCCTCCTCACCCTCCCGTCGACTTTCCTCGTCCGTGTCGGAGCCGGGCAGCGGCGGGGGGGCGAGGCTGGGCGGGTGGTGGTGAGGCTGAGGCCCAGGAGGCTGCGGTGGAGGTTGAGGGAGTGCCCCAGGGGCCTGTGCTGGGTCCTCCCGCAGACCCTTTGCCTCCATGTACTCTTTGGTGAACTGCTGCTGCGTTTTCAGCTGTAGCTGCCGCTCCACCTTCTGCAGCTCCTTCAGGATCCTCTTCTTCTTCTGTACCTGCTCCTCGCGGCTCTTCTTCAGCTCCTGGATCTTGTCCTTGGTGAGCGGCTCCCCCTGGATGAGCTCGAGGGACTGCAGCTGAGCCTTCTCGATGGCGCTGATGCGCTGGCCCAGCTCGTTCAGCTTGCCCTCCGTCTCCTCCACAATGCACTCCAGTGGCTGGTACGGGTGAAACGGTGGCAGCACGTCCGGATCGGGCCGGCCCGCAGTACTGCCCGCCACCTGCAGGGAGCTCTGTCTCTGCTTGGAGGAGCCTGAGTGAGAGGGGGGACGGCTCAGGTACAATGTAGGATGTAGAACATGTAGTGTATGTGAAACCAACAGCTCCAGCCGTGAAAGCAGGAAGGATTCAAACCTTAAAGTGTTTAAAGTGTTTGCACATTTGTCCAAATCAGCTCTGAGTGAATACAAATACCCAGAGTAACAGGCGTATATCAGACAGTATGGTAAATATTTCTCAAAACAATACACAGACGCATGGGTACACACACACAAACACACTCACCACTCGCAATAACTGACTCGCCACTTTTATATATATGCATATGCACGCTGGTCACCCTTTGGGTGAGCCAGGTTAAGTATATTCTCCCCAGCCTCCATGTGAACTCCTGTAAATGCGTAAGACCAGTGGCACAGAGATATGTCAGTACCCTGTACAAGACACTCTCACAGATGCCGCTAAGACTTTAAAAGCCCATTCAAACCGGGACAGAGCGAAAAAGCGGCACGGATTTGCTGAATATTTGCTGTACAAAAAATTCCGCGTGAAACCATTCACACAGAAATCGGTGCGAAATTTCGTGTTCTTGTGTTCCAATTTCGCACAACAGACCACCAAACCCGCAGATTATAATCTAATCTTAACGAACCATGACAGCAGCAGCAGCGATGCTGACATTGTTTGTATGTATCTGAACCATAACGTTCGCCTCGCAGTCTACTTTTGCACTGACGTAGCCAACGAATGTTTTCCTAACTGATGTCCGGACCTGGGGCTGTTGCAATAAACTTAACTCGTCCAACCCAGACGAAGCTTCGGCATAATTTGCACCTCAGCGACGCACAGTTTCGGGATTTGGTGCACAAATATTCAAAATATGAAAATGTTAATCGGAAGAAAATATATATATGATTAGCTAGATCTCTAACTACTATAAAATAGTAAACTAACTGCGCACATAGCTATAGTTAAGTGTCAGTATTAACGGAATACATGCTACCTAGCAAATCAAAAGGAGCCTTCGCTGTACATTCTGTACCATATGCTACAGCTATGAAGTTGCAACATGACAAAGCTCTTCATTATACAGAAGACATCAAAGCATCCATATCGTGATGACAGCTCATTTTACAGACTTCAGTTAAGTCAAACACGGGCGGTAAACACAGCTCCGCTCTCGGTCTCACGTAATCACCACAAATCTTATAACGACCTCCGATAACCATGCCGAGTCCGCTCATCCCACTGGCGTTCACATACCCTGAATAAACATGCAGCTTTTTGTCTCAATTAAGGAAAACGCCAACGATAATTTTGGAATGAAATATTCACGCATGTCATTCACAGATTCAGCAAAGCCCCGTCTCTGGGCGCATATCAGTTTCACGTGCATCGACTATATTCTCTTTCCGCTCTCAAAATATCTCGGGCTCTCTTTGCCTTCAGACAATTTCAAGCCAAACGCCATATATTTACAAAAAAAAAAACGGGTTTTAGGACACCGCACGTGTGGTCCCAGAAAGTCACAGTCCAACCGCGTCAAGGGACGGCGGACCGATAATTGAAAAACCCGGAAAAAGACGAAGGGTTCGATCCAGTTGGAGGTGGCCCATCGCTGGGTCAGACGGTCTGTCGTGTTTATTGTATCAATATAAAACACAGTTGGATTATGTTTTCTCTTTGATAATCTATGATACATTATTTCAGGTCATTAACATTGATTAATAGGAGTATTTCTTGATATGGCCATGAGTTTTACTGGTGCTCCCAACTTTATATAGCGCTGCGCCAAGATTTTTGTTGGTGCGCCCAAATTTTTTGGGTTGGGAGCACCAGTGCACCCAAGTGAAAAAGTTAGTCTGGAGCCCTGGCGCGCACGCACACACACACGCTCACATGTACTCACAATAACTGACTAACCACTTTTATTTACACACACGCACACACAAAAGCTGACCTTTGCTGGAGACTGGAGGATGGGTGCTGAGGGTGGGAACTCTGTCAGGCTCCTGGGGGGGCACCACCATGGCCAAAGCCTGGAACGGAACACGAGGAACCTGCGTGTGTGTGTGTGTGTGTGTGTGTGTAGTAAATGTGGGTATGCATAAGAGTGAGTGTGTAGACATGCATAGGCAGGGCAGAAACCAGTGAGAGTCACACACAAATAAAGCACCTGTCAGTACAAGCAAACGCACAGCATTCATTAACTAAAGCCGAAATACTTGAATACTGATCACCACCCCAGTGACTGACGGGCAGGGGGCGGAGCCTCACCTGAGAGGTGTCGTGGGAGGGGGGCGTGAGCTGGGACAGGTCGGGGGCGGGGACAGACAGGATGTTGTTGGGGTAATCCAGCAGGTAAGACACCACATTAGTGTGGCCCCCTTTAGCAGCCTCAATCAGCATGGTGGAGCCATCCTGAGGGGGAGTCGGACAGCCGTTTTAGTGATGTGTTACCTTTAATCCAGGCAGGACAACACACACCATCTTAGCAACACTACACACGCTCAGATTCATATTTGCGGGATGACACACACACCTGTGACTTGATGGGATTCCCTATAGAGTCATGTAATCTCAATAAGAGCCATTTTGTTTCTGTCGTGTGAAACCAAGCTGTTTTGCACGAAAGAAATCTTTTTTTTTTTTTTGTTCCACACTTGAAGGGAAACAAAAAATCTGGGGAAAAATGAGTCAGCGAGCAAGGGGTTTGACAAGCATAAGAGGGGAAAATTATAAGACATGAGAAAAGAGAAAATGGGTGAAAAATAAAAACCTCCCAGTGATGCGATGGAAACAAAATGGCTCCAAGATCAGATTCCCTAGAGGAACACTCAAGTCACAACTCCATCAATGAACACCAGTTGGGATAATACACATACACACGTACAGTCATCTTAGCAGGACTAGGCACATCACGTGCGCGCACACACACTCTCGCGCACACGCGCGCGCGCACACACACGCACACACGCGCACACGCGCACACGCGCACACGCGCACACACGCACACACACGCGCACACACGCGCGCGCGCACACACACACACACTTCCACAGTGGGCCTCTGAATGTTCGGTAATGAGTTAGGAGGCTGTACCTTAAGACCGCATATATTGGGTTAAGAGGCTTTACCTAAAGACAGTACCGTTGGGTTAGGTATTGGGTAAAGAGGTTGACAGCGAGTCTGTAGACAGCGAGTTGGGTTACAGTGTTTGGTTAGGAGATTCCACATTTATTCTGTGTGTTGGGTTAGGAATTAGGCTTAAAAGTTGTATCTTTAGACAGTGCATTGGGTCAGGTGCTGGGTTAGAAAGCTGTACCTTGAGACAGTGTATTTGGTCAGGTGTTAGTTAAGGAGGTTATACCTTTAGTCTGTGTTGGGTTAGATATTTTGGAGGAAGGCTGGTCCTATAGACAATGAGTTGGGTTATAGTGTTTGGATAGGAGGCTCTCCCTTTAGACTGCGTGTTGGGTTAGGAGGCTGTACCTTTAGCCCGTGTGTGGGGTTAAGAGGTTGTACCTCATACTCTGAGTATTGGGTCAGGAGGATGTACCTTTAGTCTGTGCGTTGGGTCAGCTCCATGGGCTAGCAGCAGCTCCACCACAGTGAGATGCCCCCCTGCGCAGGCCAGTGACACCACCGTGTGGTCATTGCTGCCTGTAGCTTTGTTAACATTAGCACCTGAGCACGGGGAGAACATCAACACGTTAATGCTGAGCCAGAGACACCAGTGTGTGGTTAATGCTGAGCCAGAGACACCAGTGTGTGGTCACTGCCTCAGTTAGGCAGAGCCTGAACTTCAGAATAGAAGCCTAAAAACAACTGCAATGCTAAAGACAAAAATAATAGCAATCTTGCTCATGAAAATTAAAAAAAAAAAAAAAAAACTGCTGATGCTTATTTTACAGCACCCTACATAATTATTGTTAAATATATTACTACACATATTACTGTTATGGTTAAAATGTGTTCTTTTGCTTCTAATACATTCAGTTTTTTTTCTAAATAATATAGGACCACAATGAAAAAAAAGAGGAAAACCCAACCTTTAATTCAAATGCATTTATTCAGTGGGAAAAATCCCACATTAAGAAATAATTCTTTTACATGAAATCATGCGTGCCACAATAATTAGCACCCCTGATGTTAACACTTTGTACAACCCCTTTTTGCCAACAAAACAGCACCTAACCTTCTCCTATAATGTTTCACAAGATGGGAGAATAGTGAGGGATCTTTGACCATTCCTCTTTGCACAATCTCTCTAAATCATCCAGCGACCTGGGTCCTCTCCTCTGCACTCTCCTCTTCAGCTCACTCCACAGGTTTTCAATGGGGTTGAGGTCTGGGGACTGAGATGGCCATGGGAGGAGCTTGATTCTGTCTGGTGAACCATTTCCGTGTAGATTTGGCCACGTTTAGGGTCATTATCTTGCCAAAAGACCGAGTGATGACCCATCTTCAGCTTTCAGACAGAGTCCACCAGATTTTGATTTAAAATATCCTGATATTTCAAAGCGTTCATGATGCCATGCACCCTAACAAGGTTCCCAGGGCCTCTGAAAGAGAAGCAGGCCCACAGCATCACCGATCCTCCCCCATACTTCACAGTGGGCATGAGGTGCTTTTCTGCATACTCATCTTTTGTGTTCCGCCAGACCCACTTTTGCTGCCAAAAGCTCTATCTTGGTCTCATCTGACCAAAGCTTGCGGTCCCAGTTGAAGTCTCAGTACCGCTTTGCGAACTCCAGACGTTTGCGTTTATGATTGAGAGTGAGGAAAGGGTTTTTCCATGCATGCCTCCCAAACAGCTAGTTAGCATGGAGATTGCGCCTGACGGTTGTTTTGGAGACTTTGACTCCAAGATGCTACCATTGGTTGCAATTCTTTAACAGTAGCTTTGGAAAACTTTTTATTTCTCTTACCATCCTCCTCACTGTGCGTGGTGACAAAATAACCTTGAGTCCTCGTCCAGGCTTGTTTACCACTGATCCAGTTGTTTTAAACTTCTTAATGATTCCTCTGACAGTAGATATGGGCAGGTGCAGGTGAGTGGCTATTACTTGTAGCCATTGCCTGACTTGTGAAGGTCGACACACATCTGCCTTACTTGAATGGAGTGTTCCTTTGTCTTTCCCATGTTGAAGAGTGGATAAGAGAAATGGCCTCTGTGTCACATCATACTTATACCCCAGGGAAACAGGAAGTGATGAATTACTAATTAAATGTTCCTAGATACTCTGATCAACTTTGTAAACTACTGTAGAAATGACAGAAATACTTCAATTACATTTATTTCCCAGGAACTGTTAGGGGTGCCAATAATTGCGCAGGTGGAGCAGACGCACCTTTGCTGATGAGGATCTGCAGTTTACATGGCGTGTGTGTGAGAGAATGAGAGTGAGTGTGAGGGTTTTACCTTTGCTGATGAGGAATTGCACAGTACACAGGTGACCAGCTCTGGCTGCTTTCATTAGTGGCGTCCGACCCCCCTCTGACTCATGCTCCTGTAGGACAAACACAAACAGTTAGAGAGAGAGAGAGAGAGAAATTCTCAGATCCCCTTCCACTGGAAAAATTCTAAACAATTGCGGAGTTCTGGCCCATAAAAGGCAGCTGATGGACAGACGGACACACGGCAGGACAACACTCATTCTTAGATCCCCCTTCAGCTTTGTGACGGGAGATATAGGGAGTTTGAGAGAGATGGAGAGAGTAGAGAGACTGAGAGAGCGAGAGAGAGAGAGGGAGAGATCAGCGGAGGGGTAGAAAGAGGGAAGGCGGGACACACTCACCAGATCTGCACCGGCCTGCAGCAGCACGTCCGCTACGTCTGTGTGCCCGTTTTCACACGCGTACGTCAGCGCCGTGTCCCCCGTTGCTGTGGTAGCGTGCACGTTTGCGCCTAGAGACGAGCACAGGGTCAAAGGTCAGAAAGGACAGGAACAGCGTAACTCAAAAACTCGACCGAACAGGAGAAGGCAGAGCTACAGAGCAGGGGTGTCCAACCTTTCCCAAAATGCAACAGTGAGCACAACGCTTGATGCTCAGGTGCCCGGCTCAGCCCATCGAGGTGCTCTTAATTTGCTCATGACCACACGCAACACCCGCTGAGTGTTGATAGTTTTCTGTTTTTTTCCCCCTTATGCATAACTGAGTATTTCTCAATGTCTCAATTTCAATCTGCTCAACACAAAGCTCTTTATATTTCCAAATGAAATTAAATATATAACCATTCTGATAAATTTCCAGGTGCTGTATTTTTATGGTCATGGGTATTGGGCCTGATTGTTTAATTAGGGTTTATTAGGAGTCACAAATCTGGGCTACAACAAAAATCTGCACTGGCGCCAGCTTTATGATCTGTAATTTATGATCTGCAGGTCGCGTAAGAAGTGAAACCTACACCGGCCCGTCTGAGCGAGACCGGACACACACACACCTGTGCTGAAGTCACACAGCGAGACCCGCGCGGCCTCACCTGCAGCCAGCAGGTACTTCACCAGCTCCAGGTGCCCCTCCTGGGCGGCCTCCATCAGAGGGGTGGAGCAGCCCAGCTCGTTGTCCGCTCCCGCCTTGATCAGAAAGTCGGCCACCTCCAGGAAGCCCCCGCAGCAGGCTAGCGTTAGCGCCGTTTCCTGCGTCTCCTCCGTCTGAGCGTTTATGTTCGCACCTGCCGAGAGCGAGGGCGAGAGCACCAATCAGGAACCTTGTGGCAGTATAACAGCTACAATACTGCGTATGCAATATTAACACAGCTGACGTAAACAGGGCCTTCACAGCAGGAGCACAGAGTTAAGCCCACCCATTTAAAACCCAAACTTCTCAACCAAAGTCAATGATCGTGAGACTTCTGGGTGCAAACGTCCAGCCGACCTCTATTTTTGTGACTAATAATTATGACCATTACCGGTAAAGAAGCTGGACATTTTTGATCATTATGATGCATCAACTGATTTTAACTGCTGCCCTGTCATTAGAGACTGATGAACAATACAGGACGAGTTCCTGCCTCTTGCCCAATGCATGCTGGGATATGCTCCAGCCCCATGATCCAAACCACTGTTAGATAATGGATGCGTGGATGGATGGACATCATAGGAACCTGTGTGAAATCCACAGGATCCAGGAAAAGAGCCTCGAAACCTCCTATGATATGAGAAGGATCGGATACAGCAGAGATTTTCAAAAGGTTTCTCAGACTATTTTCACACCAAGGCAAATACTGAGCTCAATAAAAATGACAGCTGTGCTTTAATCTCATCTCAGATATAAAAACAAAGCGATTAATTTTTAATCGAACAAAGTGGTAAGCTTATTCCCCTTTCTGCAAGAGATATTTAATTTTGTGAATATCCGTCTAACTCAGCACTATTACTGAAGAGCAGTGCAGCATCCCTCTGTTTGTGATGCGCCTCATTGGTTCAGTGTTCACATACTGGGCACCAGCCTGATTCCTGATCAGGATAGCAGAGGGGCAATCCTCTCCCTGCATCCAAAATTATATAAGGCTCTTCAATCTGGCAGCAGTCCTACTTATAAGTTGGAATACATAAGTTACCAGCATAAATGCACCCAGATCCCTCCCAAACTGCAGCACTGTTCTAGGTTTATCTCTGTGCAGTTACCAGCTATTGAATTCTGCTTCCAGACACAGGCCCAGGCAACATTAGCAGCAGTTTTCCATTTGCTGGTAATTGTAATAAGTAGGTTAAATGATTAATCACTAGAATGGATGATTTTATATCAGTAAAATCACTACAACTCTATCCTGAAGGTCCCCTAAAATATACATAAGGACACACACGGCACTACAATCTACAGACCACCAGCTGAACCCGAAGGCCGCATGACTGTAGAATGAGTGAATTTTCTGAATGCGACGCCTTTCGTGAGCCCCTTGTCAGACTCAGCACTGGAGAGGATAGAACTGCGTTCCTAAAATGTCAGAGCCAAAATCACCGGGAGTTTCTGATGACAACAATTCTTCAGCCTGGAGGGGTCACTGAGTGACAGCTGCTGCCTTACCGCAGGGGTGTAAGAGAGGCAGGAGAGGAGGTTTACTTCCACACCTACACCACTTCCAAACTCAAATTCAAGGACTTTTCAAGCAGCATTTTATTGAAATCTTGAAATTTTTTTTTTTTTGGGGGGGGGGGGGGGCATGCTGCTTTTTTGGTTATCTGGCCATCGGTCCATCACACATCTTATACGCTGTTATTCATTTAAGAACTGGAGGGATTTTGACCAAATCTGACATCCTAACTCCCCACAAAGGATAGGGGAACCGATTATGCTTTGGGGGTCATCAGGTCAAAGGTCAAGATCACATAGGACCACATGCATGGAGCAAAGATGAACTTTTAGGTTGTATGAGGCTACGGCAGGCAGAGCCACAGCCATCAACGGTTTGCCTTGACTTCTACGTTGCTACGAAAATATTGCGTTTGGTGTTAAAATTCCATGCACTTAGTTAAAAATCTTCCACTTCAAAATTCCAGCTTTTTCAGGAATTCTAAACACCAGGCAGAACCTGCTCTTAGACACCTGGACTTTACGGCTGAGCCTGTTAGATGTGTAATGAGTACCTGAATATTGAGTGATATTTTGGGGATGTAGTGAGGGGCTCACCCTGAGCGAGCAGCAGTGCCACCATCTCCTCGTGCCCCTCGCGCGCCGCCTCCATCAGCGGAGTGTACCCCTCGTCGTTCACCTCCTCCAGGTTGGCGCCTCGCTCGATCAGCAGCGCTGCCAGCTCCACGTGACCCCCGCAGGCTGCCAGCGTCAGCGGGGACTCGAACGAATCCGCCGGCATGTTAACCTGTGCGCCGCTGTCCAACAGCAGCCGGGCCACCTCCACATGCCCGTCCTGGGACAGGAGAGAGAGATGGGGGGGAGGGGGCGAAGGTAAAAATGTGCCTGGGGGGGAAACCGCTTTCGGCTTTCAAATTCAGTTTAAAAAATAAAAAATAAATAAGCTACAATTATCGTTTTGATGAATGACCTGAATCTCACCACCCAACGTACTGAGAGGCAATGCAAATCCATATTTTTTTGGAAGTGATTGATAATTTGGATTAGTAATGATTCCTTTAACTGATTCGAGAAGTGTCTCCGTCATCTGTTCCCCTGAGTCATTTCTACCATCCTACAGTGTGTTGTTCACTGTATAAAAGGGCATTCAGACAGTCAGCCATACCCAACATCTCCAATAGGGCTTCAAGTGTTAGGGCTGACCCTGGATCAGTTATCTACACTCACCATGCAGGCCTCCATAAGCGCAGTGTGCATCTCGTCCGTCTTGTGCTCCTGATCTGCTCCGGCCTCCAACAGAAACCGCACCATGTCCAGGTGACCTGCAGAAACCACAGAAACACTAATGACCGCTTAGAAAGCCCTCAGCCCATTCCCACTGACCAATCAGCATCAGTTTTGCTGCAGGCTCCAAACTGCTATGGACCCACCCAATTTGTCCCACTGCCCAATCAGCAACATTTCAGAGTATGTAGGAGGGATGGCCAAATGGATGTCAGATCACTGGGTACATTTCAAAACATAAAAACTATGTACTTGGTTTGGAAACTAGACAGGCCGGTCGGCGGCAATCGCATGGGTGTAGCCCCCGAAAGCCCGTTTCTCCCCTTTTTTGTGTATCATTTGGTTAATACTGTCGCCATGGCAGCCGAATTAGATCAGCGTTTTAAGGTAAGTATACCACATGTCCATACCAAATATGACAGTAATCGGTCTAAAATTGCTGCCTGTGGGCCCACAAGGAAATCTCTTCTTTCTCCCGCTAATGTGGGCATTATGCGGCCAATATGGTCACCATGGCAACCAAAATCGATAGGCATCTTAAGTGAAGTGCAACACATCTTCATACCAAATATGAAAGCAATCGGTTAGTAATTGCAGTCTGTACTGCGTCCACAAGGAAATCAATTTGTTTTGCCCCTGACTTGCACATTATTTGGCCAAAAGTGTCGCCATGGCAACCAAAATCGATAGGTGTCATAAGTGAAATGCGACACAAATCCATACCAAATACGAAAGAAATCTGTCAAAAATTACAGCCTGTAGAGCGTCCACAAGAAAGTGTCTCCGGTCTCGGAGGGGGAATCCATAGTAGCCACTTGATTTCGTCCAATGGCTGCAATTATTCTACTTTTTAGACCTATTACTACTTCTATGCCAGGCCTGCAATCCAGATAGACCTACCTCAATAGAAGGCTAGCTTAAGGACACACTCTAAACTCCTCGGAATGTGCGCGTATGCTCACCTTTGAAGCATTCTAGCATTCCTGCTCACCTTGAACTTGTTGGAATGGGAATTAATGGTGCACCATTGTAGAAGGCTAGCATTTGCCTCAACTTTGAGCTCATTGCGCACGCTTTAATTATCTCGAGTACGCGTTGTTGCCTGTTCCCCACTCATCTTTGAGGTTAGTGTCACTAGTATGAACTGTGTGGATTGATGCTCACCTCTGTAGCAGGCTAGTGTTAGCAGGATCTCCTTGAGCTCAATAGAGTGTGGGTTGATGCCCACCTGCGTAGCAGGTTAGCGTTACCGCACTCTCCTTGAGCTCATTAGAGAGCGTGTTGATGCTCACCTTTGTAGCAGGCTAGCGTTAGCGCGCTCTCCTTGAATTCGTTTGAGTGCGTGTTGATGCCTGCCCCGTACTCCAGCAGCACTCGCGCCACCTCCACGTGGCCCGCGCTGGCCGCCTCCATGAGTGGAGTGTGCCCATTCTCGTTGTGGTCTTCGATGTTGGCGCCCTCCTTCAACAACACCTTCACCACGTCCACGAACCCTCCCGCGCACGCGTACGTTAGGGCTGTGTTACCTGTGCAGGCAGGGGGACACAAAGGGCATCATAGTCACTTGGCGGCATTTGATCTGCCTGTGCGTGCGTGCGCCACAGGTGCGCCGGGCTATGTCTGCGTTTTGCAGTCCCTGATAGACTGAAGAGTGTGTGTGTTTATGTGCGACAAGTGAGTACCTGTAGAGGACTGCGCATTGACATCGGCCCCGTGCACCAGCAGCAGTTTGACGATGTCCACATATCCCCCGCTCGCGGCCGCCATTAGGGGAGTTATGTCCCCCTTTACTCCGCGGTCCTCCACGTTTGCGTGCATCGCTAACAGCACCTGCCGCGGGACCCAAGAGCGTGAATAATGTGCACACGTCGGACTTCATCCATGGCACTGCAATTACGTATTTCTTTTGTTTCATCAAATCAAACTTAATGCAATAATGGATTGTAGTGAATCATCACATTTGTTGAAGCGCTGCCCCAAGGACATCAGGACATTGGTCTATCTCAGCCTGCCCAGGGGCTACAGATGGACATTACCTTGTCAAGCAACTCTAGCAGAGTTCAATGTAAAAACTGGATAAATTTAAAGTACAAATAAAAAGGAAGCAAACAAATAGTGACAAAGCTTTGAGTAGAACATTTCAAAATGAACTCTGGGGGGAATATTCAGGTGCAAAAGTGTTGGCCAGTAGGGGGAGCACCTGAGCGAGCTCGTAGTACCCAGCGGAGCAGGCGAGGCACAGCAGGCTTTCTCCCTCCTCCGTGTGCTCATTCACGCTCCGCCCTTCATCCAGCAGCTTCCGTACAGCATTCACGTCTCCATCCGAGCACGCCTCCGCCAAGCTACGACTGAAAACAACCAGACTGCTATACTTACTGCGACTGTACAGGTTAAACGCTAAGCTACAACAAAATATCCACACTGAGGCACTGACAACTATACGGGCTAAACACTGAACTTTCGCTAACAATATCTATGCTGCTGAACTTACTGCGACTCCACAGGCTAAACGCAAAGCTATGACTGAAAATAACCAGACTGCAACACCTAATGCAACTGTACAGCCTAAATGCTGAACTTAAACGAAGATAACCACACTGACACACTTACTGAAAATGTAATGTGAAAATGTGAAGCCAAGACTGCTAACAATCAGACTACCACACTAACTGTGACTACACAAGCTAAACTCTTTTGAGTTTTCTCATAAAATTCCCGCAGTGCTACACTTCCTACAACCGTAGCACAGGCTAAATGCTAAGTGACGACTGACAATGACTGGACTGCAACACTTAATGCAACTGTCCAGGCTGAACGAAAAGCTAAGCTGAAAAACTATTGCAACTGTACGTTCATTCGCATAAAGATGGAGTGAGTCAGATATTTAAATTCCTTCTGGCATTACTTAGAAAAAAAATTCTAAGTTTACCAAGGGAGTAAAGACTTTTCATGTCAACAGCAGAGGAGCAGAGAGATGCAGTGGTGAACACAGAGGAGAGGAGAACAAAGGAAGAGACACAAACAGGAAGGAGGAGAGTGGAATGAAAAGAAAAGTACAGAGAGGATGTGAAAAAGCTGAACAGAAAGGACGGACCAGAGAAGCAGGAAGGAGGATAGAGGAACAGGAAGAATAGAACAGGGACAGAAAGGAGCAGAGGAACACAAGGTAAAAACACTACGGAGTAGAGAAGAACAGAAAAGAGAAAGAGGGAAGAGCACAGAGTGTAGAAGAACACAGAAGAAGAGAGGAACGTTAAGGAGCACAGAGTAATATTTAGGCGCGCAGAGAAACATTAGGGAAAAGAGAGAGCGCAGAGGCATGAATAGGAGAGTGTGGAGAAGTGCTGTTGCCTGCCGGGGATTCAGCAGATACATACTTGTCGGCCTGGCCGGCGTTGAGCGTGTTCTCCGCTCTCATGCGCGTGAGAGCCGCAGCAGCTTCGTCCAGAGCGCAGCTCACCGAAGACGTCAGGCGACGCAGCACCTCGGGATCTGCGAACGCTTTACCATCCGCAGTGGACAGTTTACCGATGCCTTCATCAGCGTTAAGAGCGCACGGCCAATGCGTCAGGTCATTCCCACACCGACCAATCACAGAGCAAGGCCCACGGGGGTCAATCCGACATCGACCAATCACAGCATCAGGCATGGAAGTTATAAAAGCCCCGAAAATGACACAAAACAAAAAAAGACACAAACATGAAAGCTGAGGTTAGTCAGAGCAATACCATGCTGCAAGTCTTAAAACTGCATTACCAACCACTCACTCAGAACAACCTAATCCTGGCTGAGGCTGCGCTAGCTAGCGTTCGCTTTTGCCAGGACATGGGGGCTGTTTCTCAAAAAGCGAGCTGCAGCCCAGGTGGGCCGCATTTCAAGGCTGTCATGTCAAGGCAGGCTGTTACACTGTGAAGGCGCTTTCGAATACAGCCGAGAAATGCAGCTTTCATCTTGCCTGCTATCAGATGGAATTTTAAACTGGTTTCCACTCTTTTTCCACGTTGACCATTCCGCCTGATAGCTGACGAGATGAAGACCGCATTGCACGACTGTGTCTGAAGGCGCCTTCATAGCTGAACAGCCTGCAGAGATGAGCAAGGCAAAAAATGCAGCCGACCGAGGCAGCAGCCCTCGCTTTGAGAAACGGCCAGAGTTTCGGATAAATGCTCCAGCAGATCCCAACTCCTCAATACAAGGCCAAATACAACACTGACACCAGAGAACTGAGGTGTGTTTATGGACCAACACTGATCAGATAGGCCAGCACTTCACTGCATACACAACGTATGCCAGGAGGGGGGAGCGAGGGCAATATAGAGTGAATCTAAAAAGCTATACACTTTTTAACGGGTCATTTTGTGATGGTGTAGCAATATACACTACCCGGCCAAAAAAAAAGTCACCGTTTGGAAACTAATGAACAAATTCTATAATTGGATCATTATTGCAGTTATTAATATGTTTCAGCTGGAAATAATCATTTTAACCCTGACTGATGAAGCGCGTTGCTACTCATTTCTTAAAAAATCATGTCGGAAGACACATCCCTTGATGGTGGAAAAGATGTTACAGTATTTCAGAACGGGCAAGTTATTGGCTTGTATTTAGCAAAGAAAACAATGAATGACAAAAACAAGTATGAGGAATCATTTTCACAAACAAATTTACCACCACAAAGTCCTGACCTGAAACACATCAAAAGTTACTGGGATGTACTCAAGAAAGACCACCGAGTGGTTCAACCATTATGTCGAGAGGATAAGATCTCGGCGAATAATTATGGCATTTCTGATAGAAGAAATGTTCTGGCATTGCATATAGTTGTCAAAACAATGACGAGACAAATATGCACTGTAATCAAAGCCACAGGGGTTCCAACTAAATATTTGAGTGAGCGACTTTTTTTTTGGCCGGGCAGTGTACATGTATACAATATATTTTCTACTTTTGCCTCAGATCTTTCCGCTGATATTGGTACCAGTTACACCTCATTAGGTTTCAGGCATGACTGCACAGACACAGACAATGAAGGGACTCAAGTGAAATCAGACTTTTGCCAACTGACCAGGGCTGATTATGAAATTGACCACGCAGAGGTTGCATAGTCATTTGAACTTAAAAACAGGCATATGAATCTTGCCTATGCATTGGTCGTAATGACCTGGCACTGCCAAGCATGGTGCATCCACAGTTTACCCCCAGGCAAAGGGCCTTCTTGGTCAGGGAATATCACGGAACGTTACAAATGTGCTGCGGAGTTTTCGGCGTCAGTTTCCTAAATTGCCATAAATGTTTTATGTTGACTTGAAACTTCACGGAGGGAATTCTGTTTTGTTTGCTTTGTGTCAGAGCCTGATCAGTTGGCACAAGTGAAATTTCACTTAACTCCTTCAATTGTTCCACAGCAGTCATGGGTTTAATCTAACAAGGAGCAAACTTGTATTAAAAGAAGCAGAAAGAGCTGCGGAAAATGAACATGTAAAAAGATGTTGTATACATTGCTACCGAATATAATAAGTGTATAGTTTAAAAAAAGAATTTAAAAAGTGTATAGTTTTTTGACTCACTCAGGGGTGAAAAAGAGGAGAGAGTGAAAGAGCGGGGAAGAGAGAGGAGAGAGAGTGTACAGGTCACAAGCCACTGAATAAAATGCGCTGCAAACCAAGAGGTGGTTGGGGCAGCCACCTGCCCCAAAAGCAGCCTCAGGGTTCCAGTGCTACCTGCAGCCATTCGAACTTAAGAAATTTACGTGCGAAATGTGGCAGTTGGCCACGGGTGTGAAAGGGTATAATCGGCATTCGTTCCAGCCTCCAGTTCTGACTGGCAGTGATGTAAAAGTGACACCCAGGTATACACGTTCATTTTTCCCCCATCTGTGGCCATGCCACGGTGCACTTTGAAGTGGCAGACATTGGTGCCCAAATATTCAGGCTGGAACATAATTTTTTGTTTTTGAACAACATGCAATTTCGGTTTTGTTCTACGTAGTGAAATGCAACACAGGCAAGTGAGAGAGGTTCTCCTGATACGTTTTCGGTTTGCCAATAGTTTGACATTGAACATGACACAGAGGGGGAAAAAAAGGGTAACTTTTCAACTGGGGATGTGAAAGGAGTCAATGACCAATTTTTACAAGGTTAATAAAAACCCGTCCATTTGTGGTCAGTTTGGCGTATAAAGGGTGTAAGAGATTCCAAGAAAGAGCCACACCACTGATGAACAGTAGCCTGCTTGTCAGGGCTTCTATGGGGACCCTGATGAATTCTGGGTAATATGATAGTCAGCATCAGTACTGAAGAGCTGAAATAGGGGGTCAGAGATTCTCAGCAACAGGACTGTAGGACAGGGGCTCCCATCATTAATGCTGATGTCACTGACACCGAGCCCTGAGATTCAGCAGAGCAGAGAATGAGGGTGATGTATACGGAGGGAGGGGGGTAACGATAGGATGAGAGTGGAAAAAAAAAAGCGGTGGCGAGTGGGAGAGAAAGGAAAAGGGAGAGAGAATGGCATTTCTCCTTCCCTCAAACAGAAAGAGGGAGGGAGAGGAGAGAAGGGAAAGTTACAGCCCAACGCAGCCTCCTGTTCCCTCATAGGAGCATCAGAGAGAGAGAGATCAAGTAGGCAGGAAATCTGGTCCAGGATCAGTCTAACGCATCCCACAGCACTGCAGCCAAACACACCAACAAGAGACATTTCTCACACTCCATCACCACAGCATTCGAAAATATACAGATGCACACACTTTCACTCACACACCAGAACACGCACTCAAACAGACACTTTCACTCACACACCAGAACACGCACTCAAACAGACACTTTCACTCACACGCGTATAAACAGACATGAATAGACAAATATACACCGTACAAACGCATGCATGGGCATGCACACGCGCTTAAAAGCATACGGACATTCAAACACAGCCACCAACTTGAACATTCTCACACTCGATGCACACACATCATATACATATGCAAAAATGCAAACAAAACATGCAGGAGTGCACGAGCAGGGTTTCCCGCAGCGTTTTATAGTTAGGGCGTCCACATTGACTACGACCCCCCGGAAAAAAAAAATAATAATTCTGCTGCATCCATGCATGCATAGCATGCATACACAGTAAAATAAGGCAGCATCGAGATGAGGCCGAATAGCGGCCGGCATCTGTTGGTTAAGTATGTTACTGCGCCATCTATCACCTGTTGCTACGCCAACATTATTTTTTTTATTTCGGGAAGAAGCCAATTATCCGGATATACAATAACCTGTCATCGTCGTGGGAAGGACATGTGGAGGTAAGATAATTATTTATCTAAACTAAACATCTGAATAGGGTCTCCTATCAATTGCTAGCCCACATATTCTGTTTCATTAGGATGGGGTACATGAAATTTGTTTAGTTTCTTATCAAGGCTATAGACGCGTTTGCAGGTGGTGTTCTGCCATGTTAGACAATTGCACGTGGTTTTCTCTACAGTAATGGATGGGGAAAAGCAGTCAAAAATATCAGGGTGCTTCAAAAAAGCCGGCCTACTTCTCCATCTGCGCGTAATTAGATCTCGTAATTACAAGATAAGGTGTATATATTTTTTTATCCTATGAATGGAATGCGGGGTTTCCTCCAGGATTTTTTTGAACCTGTTGCGGAGGGCTTCGGCGTTGGGTCACAACTCAGCATTATCAGGTGTGGCCAGTTTTCATTAATCAGCGCGTAGGCGATGTAATAATTGAAGTCTGTGTGTAAGGAGGTTTATCAGTTTCACGTGCGTGACGGTGGATTTCACATATAATATGAAAACCAATGACGACTCCGGAATTGGAATGAAATAATCATTAAGATACAATTAGTAAGAGCAGGATGTGCTTACAGCTAACACAGAAGTTAACATCGTAGTTTATCGTTTTGCAAAGTGAACAAAATATTTTTTCTCTAATCGTTGCACACATGGAAAGCAGCCCGTTTTACTGCTGATGGCTCATTTTTATTCATTGGAAAATGAGTTCATCAAGCAAATTGATTGAAAACAGGTCAACAATTATTAGCGCTTATTTTAATGTAACAAGAGGCTCCACAGAGCCTGTTCTCAGGCTGGGTCTAGGCCTGGGCCAATCGCGAAACCATGCGCGCATGAGCAGGACAATCGCGACCTTTGGCGAAACTTAGACTAAGGACAGTAATGAGAACTGGCGACACCTGATTGTCCTTAGGATTTTTGGAGTTTATGTTATGTTAAGTCATTTTACATAGGCGTGGCGGTTTTTATTTTGCCATTGCGGTGCGCCAAGATCAATGACATGCAGCGGAAGCCCTGGAATTCGCTTCCATACATAATACCGTTCTCCTCTCCCCCAAAATAACCAAAACCGCAAAGCATTTGGGGAATTGAAGTCAAAACAGATAAAATACATTTTCCGTTATTAATTTTCGTTTAACTCTGAGGGACGGCTGTGCATTTAACGTGCTTTTCATTCTTTTTCTTTTTTTGATAATTTTGGCTGTGTTCATTCATGTAGCATGAATTTAGGTAAGATTGTGTTTTTATTTGATCTTGTTATTTCCAGATCAGCTCTGACAGTAAGGCTAAAATACACAGGATGCAAGCAAGTTTTACACTCAGACTGTTAAGCGCAAAGAAAGCGCCACTGAAACCCAGAAACCCATTCAAACTGCAATTTTTGATCTCACTGCCATAAAAGCGTAATACAAGCATTTTATTATATCTGAGTGTCAATCAATAAAGTTACAAGACTGTTGACTTTGTCACTTCGTTATTGCACTTTAACTGCTTTGTTTATTTAAAAACAGTAAATAAACGCTGACTGTTGCCGCTGCAATGGAAAAATTAAATAAAACATGAATTATATGAATTCCTGGCAATTGACGCTTTCCCGGTAAGTATTCTTCTTTAATTTGCTTTGACCAAAGTATGATGTACTGTCCAAACTGTCTTATCTAAGATACTCATAATAAAATATTAATATCTCTTACATTTTGACTGTGGAAATGATTTTACAGTTGTACATTAAATGAAATAAGGATAGTCTGATTTATCTCCATTGAAACACATGCATGTAATTCTTCAGTCACTATCTGAGTCGCTTGCTCCAGAGTCACAAACGTCATTACTTTCAGCTTCATCATCATCGTGCAACAATGTCTGTTCGAGTTCAACCAAGTCATGCAAACTTCTTGGGAGTGCATCCTGGGTATACAGTAACTCACTGGCACACATCTACCGTCTTTCAGTGTTCATCCATAGTTGGTGGGATCTGGGGGTGCATCCGGCTTGTCATAGTTTAGTTGAATGTTAACTTGACAGTTTACTCGCATCACATGCAGATTGAGAGAATCTGGATCTGGTGGGTTGCGGGACGTGGACTTGCTTTTCATCTGACCCCACTTCAGTGCTCTGGCTTCACCTGAAGTTTTACCGATTTTGTCATTATAGATGTGTCTAATAGTGAATGTGGCCATTTTCTGAAGCACCTCGTGTCACAGGAAGTGTTTTGCCAACATCTTTCAAAAGACTGTGTGCCTCCTGAGTTTCTGTTCCTTTGTCATGAACTGTTTTTTTCCCTTGTCCATAGAAGCCAGATGTTATATCAGATCCACTGTGGATGTGTAATGGGATTAATATTTCAGCTACATCAGAGCAAAGGTCTCTGTAGCTGATAATTTTGTCTCTCCGTTTGATAGCAAGCATTCACTTGAGAACAATCTGGGATATAGCCCCCCAAATGTTATATTTTATATTTTGTGACTAAACCCTTGAATATAACAATCTGAGATGGTAATACGAGACATCCTTGACCTTCAAAACATATTTAGACCCAAAAATCATAAAAATCGGACATGTAGAAGCAAAGATGCGCAATTTTTGATATACTGGAAGCTGCATGGCGGCCATTTTGAATTTTCGCACCCCGCCGAGTTAGCCCACATTTTCAAGAGGTTCACCCCAGCTCATTTTAATAAGCACCCTAAAATTGACTAAAATCAACCTTCAAACCTTGGTCCCGGAAAACGGTCACGGGACCCCATTGTGGGAACTCAACTAGTCATTTTTTTTTCCTTGATCAGAATCAGCTATATTTTTTATAATAATGATTTAAATATTTTAATTATAATTTTTCGCCACAATGTTAATCCTCCTTGGAGTCCAACTGCACATCCCATGATCCTCCTGATTCCGGACAGAAAGAGTTCTCAATGCATTAGAAATTTCCAGCTCCTTGCCATAGCTATTTGCTTGCTGGTGAGACTAAGCTAATTAGTTAGCCACGCTACCTTCTACTTACTTATGCTTACCTTGCGAGATAGAGCTTTGCAACTAGTGCAAATTTATTTCAATAGCCAAGCATCTTAGGTCAATGTCTGTTTGCTTAAAAACTCAGCAGCCAGCTAGCTAGCGAATGAGATAATCAGCCTTGGCAACACATAACTGACCTAGCTACGTAGCAAATTTTATGCCTCTTGCCAATCTAACGCTAAAATACCAAAATACTTGCTATTCACCATTTATAGAGATTTATATTCATCAAGTAAGGTTAGGCGAGCAAGTGAACTGTTAGCTGGCTGACTTGGCTAGCGAGGTAGTTTACAGACTTTGGCTGCTGGCTAACTTCCTATTTGGGGGTTGTAAATGCGAGCTGGGGAAAAGCTTGCGGCTAAACGCTCATCAACTGGCCAAATAATGGCTATGTACTGTTTTATTGGCTTAGCTAGCTCACTAGCTAGGCTAGCAAACTACTTAACAAGCCATTTTCGAGTTATTATTTGGTGAATAATTGTGCTAGCTAGCTTTATAAATAACAGTAAGTGATGGTTAACTAACCATTTACTGTTTTCTATCAATTTAGCTATGTCAACAAGATGTAATTAGCTACCTAGCTGACTTACTAGGTAGTTCGCACGCATAGCTAATCATACATGTTACACATAAATGATAGCTACATAGCTTAATCGCAAAATAATAGCTATTCACTGTTATCCATCAATTTCAGCTAGCTAGCTTATAGTGACCCGCTGTGTAGTAACAGTTGCATGTAGATACTCAAAGGTGATTTAGACCACTGATCGGCTCCTATAGAGTTATGTCGTGAACGTTTGCTGAAACTGTGGTGCGCCACTGGCTGTGAGCAAATCACAGGGTACTCTTCCGTTTGTGTCGTGGATAAGCAGTTTGAAAAAGAAGACTACATACTAGAATACAAGTGCAAAAGCACATCATGTTTGTCAATAAACTATGAATTTGATGAGATCATCTGCAGAGTCTACATATACCCTGTAGACTAATATCGCAGGGAGCTGGCTCATAAAATTGATGAGTTCGAGTAATGCTGGAAAGTGTCCAAGCCTCATCGTAAATTTAAATAAGGATTTTACTTCCGACACCAGTAGCTAAGTGGCTGTGACATCACTTCATTACTCTTTAGAAAAAAGACTTGTGTCTTTGCAAACTAATGCTATCTGCTCAATCGTAACAGGGCTGGCGATAAGCGGTATCGCATCGCAAAATTCATTCAGTTTTTACCCCTCTGCTGACTCTGGCCGGATGGGTATTGTCTTCACCTGCGTGTCCGTCCGTCGCCCGTCGCCCGCCGTCTGTCATCAGTCAATGATTTTGTCCAGGCCAGTACTTGGCAACTAATGATTGCAGCATCACCGAATTTGGTCTGGCAACTCACTGTGATCCATAGATGTGCAAAGTCAGGTTTTTTGCTGGATTTGACGTTAGCTCTGTGACCTTGACCCTGGAAATCTTGTACGGGTCAGTAATCGTCAAGTAAATATCGCAGCTTCACCAAATTTGGTATGGTAACTCATTGTGACACATGGATGTGCAAGGTCATGTTTTCGCTGGATTTCACCTTTGACTAAGCGCTCTGACCTTGAGGCAGGAAATCTTGTCCGGGCCGAGGGGTATTCAGCAATGCGTTATGTTTATGAAATGCGCCAATCTGCGACGGGCTTTTGAAATCCCCATCGTATATGCTGTGATACAGTCTTCTGATAATGTGAAAAAAAGTTTTCATCCAGTTTTGACAAAAACGGGCTCCTACAGTCTCTTAATATCGTCCTGATCGGCCTCCGCCACGGCAGTATGGATAACCTAACAGCGTGACTCTAGAATCATGGTAGCGAGCGGAATGACCCCATTATTTTCCTACCTCCACACCAGTCCTGCCCACAGAGCAAAAGTAAACACGAGAGTGAACAACGTCACCGGCTGAACCAATCGCGAAACGTGAGACGGGTCTACCATCTCGTGGAAGGAATCAGCGGGGGGAACTGCGCAATCAAACAATGTACGTGTATATGCCATTAGATAAAATGAAATGAAAACACTGGACTGTCTCATGTCAGCCTACAAGCACGACCATTTTTCAATAAATTAATTTGTTAACCGGTGTTTGTTGTCAGGAAATTCATAATAGTTTAAATAAAAACATGCATATTTTGTGTACGTGCGTGTACGTACACAAACACACACATACAACTCGCTTTCATATATATATGTCTAAGAAATGCCATTTTCATAATTTGAACACGTGTGCATTTGTATCTGTGCCTTGAATTCCTATAGTGCTCTTTATTCTAGATTATGACAATTTTTATTTAAATAATTTGCTACGCAGTTTTTGCTTAATGCCAACCCTGAGTAAGGTAAGCAGAGCGGAGCTGAAGTTGATATTTTGCCAATGCTATGGAGGAGAAACACGACTACTTGGGCCCAGACTGAAAGTTATTCTTAAATCAATGGCAATATTGTTCATTATAGGCCCATATGAGTATGTATTTGGGAGGGAGAGGGGTGGGGTCACAAGTATTTTGGGGCAAGGTGTACCTGCAGCCTCCAGCAGGGCTTCGAGCCGGACCTGTGTTTCGGGGTCGACAGTGCGTAGGTCCACCCCGTCGGTGGCGCTAGAGAGCAGCAGTTCGGAGGCAGTCTTTAGCATGGGGCTCTCCATGTCCTCCTGATCCAGGATAAACGACTCCACCTGGGGGGACAGAGATCATGGATCAGAGGTCAAGGGTTAGCAAGCACCTGGGTAACCACTTACCCCCTCAACCTAGACCTAAATGCCAAAAATGTACAGGCTCCCAATCATGTCACCAGGTACACCGCCAATCAGCCATTATGAGCCATTTCAAAATCCGTCTTTTGTGATATCACAAGGGGGAGGGACCACCCAAAATAATGAAGGAACGCATTCACTGGTTGGCTGAAGTTGATCAGCAATTGATGCCCCCAGCCAGAGCCATTGATATTCTCAGGGTTGCGATACTCCCATTGACCCTCATGTACAAAAAATGGCGGCGCACTTCCGGGTACTGGGAACTTACTATAGTTCCTGACGAGGATTCTCGCAGCTTCAGACTAATTCACTTTCATTGAGGCAACATCGACAGCAAGTAATAAAATATTGAAGTCTTATGATTCACAAAATGGATGCATCATATCAGTGGTCATGCATCATTTATAATCTCCAATTGTGTATGATCGGCACGACGATCAGAGGCAATGAAAACGCAACATTAAATTTTGCTTAATTTTTGCTCAGGACCAGAGTAGTCCAATTTGACTTCTTAAGTGACCATTGGGGTCACAATGTGTACCTTGTTACACATGAATGATCATCATTTAACTCAACAGTGTGAGTTGTACACATCATGGATTGATGAGAGTCCAACATATGGGATTAGGTGTTGTGCAAGTGCAGTGGTTGAAATGAAGGAGGGGTTGTCTTCCCAATATAAAAGCATGATAAAAGCCACACAAAAAACATTTTTAAGCGTCATAATGCCACGCCTGTCGACTGAACAATAGAATAGGGCCCTGGGTATATAAGAGGCGAGAGTAAGTGCCCGGCAATTGGCTCACCGTTTTGGGTGGAGTACGTCCAACTGGGACGAGCTCTTTCATCAAGAGTACCCAGACCTCAAACCAGGCAGCAACTCCAGAATGCACTACAGGCAGAGTGGCTACAACTTCCCCAAGACAACCCAAGACGCTGAGTCAGGTCCATGAGGAGACGTTGTACTGCCTGTGTGGATGTTCGTGGGGGTTACACCTGATACTGACTGTTCTTTTGAGTTCACTTTTAAATGTGTGTTCCGTTCAATCTTGTGATTTTTCATTTTCAACTAGTGCTCGTCAGGTTTAATGCATCTGTTCATTATTGTCCAAATCGGCCCATTAACACATTTAATTAATCAAAGTCAACGCACTCAACAAATGATTTGTTAAAGAAAGAAAATAAATTTGAATCATAAAATGACTTGAATCCAAACTGTAGTTGCGTTTTCATCGCCTCTGATTATATATACAGTATTTTAAGTCTGAAGAGGTTGTGATTATTTAAGCTCATGTTCTTTGCTTCTAGCTAAGCTTGGTCAGCTGTGGGAATTCAGTGATGAACTCTATGGAGTTTATTTCTATTTCTCACTAAACCAACAAAAATCACGACAGTAAATGATGGGATGAGGAGCCTGTGACTGGTTTCGGATAAGTTTTTTTTATTTATTTGAACGTTAGCTTTGATGATTTTGACATGCTCTTACCTAGCCTAGCTTGATCAGCTGTTTTAAGTTTAATCACGAACGGTTGCAGAGTTTATAACTCAGTTTAGATCTCAGGAACCATTTCGGATGAAAACCACTTGTTATTCATAAAACTGGATGAATCCACAAGTTAGGACGTCGACTACTTTAGTGTCACCCATCATGTTTCAGCCATTATGAATCTGTCGGCATCTGTCAGTTTGCATGTCATGCTAGGCGCTGTTGGCTTTCAAGCGATCTTGCTGTAGTCATCTAGCTGTATTATTTGCCATGATGTATTTTGCAAAAAGACGGTATTTATATCCCCGAACGCCAAATGGCGTTTCGAGGATATTATGTTTTTGGTCCGACCGCCGCCGCGCCGCCCTACATGTTAACGCAATAACTTCAGTAATATTTCAATTAGAAATTTCATGTTTTGCATATAAGTAAGTATCATCAAGAGGAAGAACTGATTCGATTTTGGACAATTTACAATTTCTAGATTGGCCACCAGGGGACAAAAACTGAAAAATCACTGTTTATATCATATTTCTGGAAATATTTGTCCGATTCCCCTCAAATCAACTGCAAATGAAAGGTTATGACCTGAGGATGTGTCCCACGATGACATTATACCCGTTTGGTTCAAAATTTTGACACAAGGTGGAGCTTTGTCACATGAAATTCACAATTTTTGACATATCTTTGGAACCATTTGTCCAATTGACATGAAACTATGTGCAACTGCAAGGTCATGACCTCACAATGTGTCATATGATGACATACCTGTATGGTTCAATATTTTGCCACCAGGTGGCGCTTTGTGATGGAAAATTACCATTTTGGCCATATCTTCAGAACCATTTGTCCGACTGACCTGAAATCAAGTTGAAACGAAAGTCTATTCAAGGTCTATTCAAGGATTGGGGAATTGGAGGATTGGGGGCATTCGTGGATATACTCCAAGCCGTCGCCTCCGACGGCATAAGCCTAGTTTTAAATGATTTACTCTTGGAGATGAGGTGACTGTGGTTAGTCTATTACTTTTCTGTGCTCATTTTATTGTGCCATGTAGGCTTACCGTAAATTTACTGTTAAGAGGGCAGAGGCTGCTGTTGGCGATGGAGGCTATAAGGTTTGTGACAGGTTCTGAGATGTATAAACTTGTAAATCACACATTTATTTTAATCCCATATTAAATCTGAAACTCCTTTTTAAAATAATGCAATGATATTAACTTTTTTGATTGCATGAGTGTCTTACATGTTAATTATGGGAGACTTTGAAAAGGTCTTAAATTTAACTGACTGAAAACCTGCAGGTAGCCTGTGCTGCTGGCAGTGGTGGAGGTAGGCGCTGGCGGAGGCAGGCAGAGGCTGCTGTTGGCGATGGAGGCTACAGGATTCGTGGGAAGTTCTGAGTTGTATAAAATTTGTAAATCTCGTCCAACATTCCTGGCCCGTGTATCTGTAATGTCCCCCACCCCTTTATTTAATTATTTATAATTCCACAAATGTTCATGCCTCACAGTATCGTTATTGTTCCAAGAGTTTACTTGTCTGTTCTATTCAGTACATTCCTGTTAAATCCATTTAGTTGTAACAGTTCTATTCACAACCCTGTTCTACCCTGTTCTGAAAACACACACGCATGCGCGCGCACAGACACAGACACACACTAAGTAGTTCCACACATCGAGCAGGTTTATTAATTTGACACTGATCATCCCCTCTCCCACATTTGAACCCACCACCACCCTGCCACATTACTTTGTACAACGTTGTATTTCATTTGTTCTTTGTTATTCAAGGTTCACTCATGGTTCACTCACTCACACTTGCACCCCTCCTTGTTTAATTTATCAACTTCAATTTCTGTGCCACTGTTGAATAAAAATCTTCGTTGGAAACCTTTCCTTGCATCAGTCATTGTATTTAATCTCATTCAGCCTCTTGGTCTCACCAGCTGTAGGTTACATGTGTTTCGTTCATTTTATCTAAACATTAGAATTGAGAGCATCAAGGGCTCTGAAATGCTGGCTGTGCACCTTTGCTTTAAGGAAGAACTGGCGTGACATTGAATGATATTACAGGTCAGCAGAACTTTAACATGGCAAGTTGTGGGTAAATACAGAAGATAAAGGCAGACCCTGGTAATCCAATAATTTAACTTGAATTTAAAATATGTTAAATTATCTATCTCCATGACAGTGTAAGTATGGGGTGAAATTTACTGAGAAAAAAAATAGCGGATCAATAGTACGTATAAGTACTAGCTCACTGACGCCAAAATGAATCTTTCCCTCCAAAAGCTATGACATGATCTTACCAGACACATGACCTCTATAAACATGTATGTAAATACTGTAACTCATCAAGATAAATACGTGCGGCAATTGTGTAAGGTTTAATTTAATATTCAACGTTCAGTAACGCAATTGCTGCTGTCTGTCCCATAGGAGATAATGACAGCGCGCCGTTTGTTTGGAACTATAGCACTTCCGCACAAACCACGTAACCATTCAAGCAACGAAGTCAATGGGTGTCGCCACTGAGTTATCTACCGCTCTGCCCCCAGGCGGTCACTTCCCCCAGTTATGTCACAAAGGAACAGATTTTTAAATGCCTTGTCATGGCTAATTGGTTGTGCACTTAGTGACACAATGGGGAAACTTTCACTTTTTTTTTTCCTTCCTAATTCTATCAATTCTGAATAACCACATGAAAATAATCTTCAATTAAAAGCGCACATAAAAAACTGCAAAACTTGCACATAATTACACTGAAGATTTTTTTCCAATAAAATTAGAGGAGAATTCTTTTATTGAGATGTCATCAGGCTTCAGCAGGCGCAGCCTTCATTAGTAAGTCTGTAAATGATCCACTCGCTTCCTATCAACATCCTTTAACACCTGTTCAATAACGCAGCAGTTGGGCATTCACATTCACATTCCCCACCAATCAAAAACACTCCCCTATTTAATGAGCAACTTCACTAACACCAAGATGAAACCTCCCTTTCCTCAGCTCAATTCAATTTTGAAAGGAGAGTCACCAAAGCCCAACAGGACGACATGGTCATCACTATCCCCGCCCCGGTCAGGAGCCATAACTCCGCAATACATGTGCTTCAACATTCATTTTACAACTCAACATATATCAAGACGAGCTTCTCAAGCATCCAAAATTTGACCCGTTTAACGGCCATGATTTTTGAAGCAACTTATCTCCACTGAAAGTGTGACAGACGGTCGGAAGGACAGACAGACGGACCCCAATCCAATATCCCCAAAACAATTCGAAGCAGGGGAGAGGAAACATTGCTGCAGCTGACCCGATGCATTTTGTTTATCCGAGGATAAACAGACTCTGAAACAAATACCTGATATTCAATGAGACAAGGCCACAGGGAACTCCTGAATTTTGCATGCGTTTACGTGGGGAGCAATGTCAGTGTAGCACAGTCAGGACCGGGCGAGTCACATGAAGGCCCAGCCCCCCACTGCTGCCCCCTGCTTATGTAACATAACTGTTCACACAGTCTTACAGTCAAATACACAGTCACACGACTACTCCTCTCCTCCGCCCTCTCACACACACAGTCTCACAATGAAATAATTGTCCAATACACTCTTCCCCCAACACACTCGTTCTCTTGAAGAACTGGGTCCCCCTCTGTTAATCATTTCCCAGGCTGGGGTCAGATTCCAGTGCACAGGCCCCCAACCTCTGAACACAAACAAAAACAAGGCCTCCCCCAACAGACTGAAAGCAACACAGAAACGCACACATTTATACATCCGTTCTAGTTTCTGTGTTATTTGTTTTTCTTTATTTACAAGGGACAGTGCACATTAATCAACACTTCAGTTAAACATCGGTGTTAATGTGCTAGAGTTAACTACTAAGCCAATTTTGGTCTGTAGTCCCTGGGCAGGTAGTTATAAATCAAATGATATCGTGTTATGAAAAGAGAGGAAAGAAAGAGATCAGGTCACAACCAATCCACAAATCAAAGCCCTACATACACCACAAAACAAGAGCCAAGAATAATAAAAAGAACATAAAACAGAGAGACAGACCCATTTAAGACTCTTCCACCCTGATCTACTCAAAGCAGTTTAACACAGACACAAAGCCTACGCAACAAGAGGACTACAGGAACAAGAGCCAAATAATCACATCACAACAGTGCACAACAACTTTGATTTGAGCGGAGAGAACAGTGAATAATTACTGCATTACTGAGTCACCAAATCTCCAAGTTTAGCCTTTTTTTTTTTTTTTTTTAAATCGTGGATATGCCAAGCATAGAATGGAGTTATTGTGGGGACTCAGATATGCAAGTAAGTGAGTCAGTCAGTCAGTCACTCACAATATCCACAAGTTGGCAGTAGGGAACCATCCATACTTCAAGTTACATTACATCCCTGTTATTTACTGAAGGCTTTAAAGCAACTTCAACTAATCAGAGCAAGTGGGGGCCAATCTCCCCCCCGGAGCAATGCTGGGTTATGGGGTCAATTTCAAGGGCCCCAATAGCTGCGCTGATGTTATTGTGGCTAAACTGGGACCTATACAATCCAACGCATCACTAACACTTTAAAACTGCTACCATTGGCCATGACTCCATCTCTTGGCCACTTTGAACGACCGTGAGATTCACTGATAATCTGAGCATTGAGCACTGGGTCTCAGTGAGCATTTCCGTGGGTACTGCTTGTGGGGAGGGAGGGAACATTTACACATACAAAGCACATCCACCCGATCCCGGCCGACACGTAACACTCCCGCAACATTGATGGAATTCACTTCTGGATGCTACAACATTGCAACATCATTACAAGAACATTTCGTGCTGCCAGCCAATCCCGCCTCAAAATCTACCGGAACACCAGCTGATGACGTCACGCTCAACTTCACACGAGAGCTCGGGGTGCGAAACAGGGCCAAATAATAAGAGACATCCAAACGCCCGCGGCGGGCGATCTCTCCTGATGCCAGACGCCCTGCCGCTGGCAGGCAGGACCGCGCAGTGTCTCACAGCACCGGTTTTTCAGCTCTAATATCCGCTGCTCCTCACCAAGCTGCCTGAACAAACTGTGGAAATCCAGTAACCACCAGTCCCATTTTACTGTATGTTACTTTGCTAAACACACAGAGTCAAGTACAGTCTCTCTCTCACACACACACACACACACACACACACACACACACACACACACACACACACACACACACACACACACACACACACACACACAGCCATATACAAACAGAAACTCAAACACACAGCAGTGTCTTGCGCGCAAACACACTGCGATGCACACAGAAAGCCAGTCAGAGAGACACATAAACACGGCCATGAATACAATACAACACACACAAACAATATGGATTCACCCCTGGACTCAACTCAACTGCGCAGCAACTTGTAAATGCTGCAGTTATAACAAGAGTTGTCAGAAAGACAACAAAGCTCGCCGGGGCAAGGTTAAAGTTTTTCTGCACGCGGACGGACGCAAACACGGACGGCCGCGGATGCCGGGGGTACGACAATAGCTCTCCGGACGTTATTCGTCCCGGCAAGCTAAAAAGCACTCGCAAAAAAAGCACTGGTCTCAGATCAGCAGTTTAGCTGGCGGCCAATTCTTCCACACACGCCTCAATGGCGCAGTTTACACAGGGACTCATGGGGATAAACAAACGGGGAGGGAAAGCACATTGTTGATGACAAATATTTAGCTGCGTCTCTGCCAAACTCTGCTACTAGACCTGCAGGGGATTAAAGCTGTATAAGTGACAGCACACGTGTACAGGGACCGAATCAGGCAGTTTGGTTCTCCACTCAGCAGAACAAATATGCCAAACCCAGATCGTAGAAGCCTGGGAAACATAGTCATGAGAGTAACAGTGTGTACAAACTCAGACAGTGTGGCTATAGGCTGCACTGAGAGCTGAGTCCCCCCCAAGGTTGCTGCTCATGCACGAAAGTAGACCAAACCCTGCAAATTACATACGTTGCAGGTGTTGTGTAATATTGTGCATGTAAACAGACACCGTTTGGCAGTAATGGGACCCCTGCCCTCAATCCATCCAATTGCTGAATAAAAAAACCAAACAAGACAGCATGGTGAGATGGCGCATTAGTGAACTACTGTATATCCAAATTAACCTTAGCCAGCAAGTTATCATGTTATGCAGCTAGCTACCACCAAATTAAATATTTGATAAATGTTATTCTGCGTAAAATCTAGTAGCAAGGGAACTAGATAACTTGCGAACATGCGTCACTGACCTAGTGAACTACTGAGCTAAATAATCACTACTCTCAGACATGCGCCAATTAAAGGGACAGTGTGTAACATTCACATTTTTTTATTTGTCAAAATGTAAGTCTGGCATTCATATATATAGGTCATCATTGGTGTATTATGACCTCTGCTAATAATCTGATATATTCTCGTAAACGAAGAATTTTAGACTTGTTTCTACATTGGACGAGTAAGCTGGTAGGGGAGCGCCATGACAGGCAGCCATTTTGAAACCACCAGCAAGGGACAAATGGCACCAAACGCGGAATAAATCTGCTTTTGCCCTGCCAGCCAGTGCAGAGTGATTGAGACACCGGAGGATATCAGGAAGAGAGGCTATCGTGGCGACTTTGAAAATCAGTACAACGGCAGCATAATGCAGGACCATACATATGCAGCAGCAGCACAGGAGACGGAATCCTCATCCGCAAAAAAATGAAAAAGAGAATTGAAAAGGCAGTGCCACCGGCGCGCTCAAAAAACAAGGGCGAACATCGGGCTAGCCTTCCCCAGGTGGAAGGAGCGAATGAAGGAGAGAGATTTTCTAAGGGACGCTGAAGTTGCCAGCTTTCTCCTCGACAAGTCAACTGTACTGCCTAAATTAGCCTAAAAGCAACTTTTCGTTCAGTTTTGTTACAGTGTTGCTTGTTACCATAAGCAGCAAAATAGTAGATCTTGCTAAAATACTGCATCCTCATTGTTACAGGTGGAACTGTATGTTTACGTGGTTTCAGTAGCTTTCATAATCGCGGTAAACAGCGGCTTTCGAAGCCTACCCACCGGCTTTTAGCGGCAGTGAAGCTTGTGAGTAGACCTTAGACGCTGGCATTTGACTAAAAGCCGGCGTTTATCGCAACTGAAGCTACTGAAACCACGTAAACATACAGGCTCATAGCTACGAAAGGTGCTCATCTCCTATACGTGAATGAAACGGCTAAACAGTTTCTAAAATGTGCTTAATTTTTGTCATATAGGACTAATGAATAAGCTACGCTTATGGTCATGTTTTAATAATGGGAAGGTGCCACCACCTGTTATCAGTGCATCAATTTTCCGGGCTCGATCGGCAGACTTAATTTCATTTTTCATTCGACCCGCCAGAGTTCTTTGTACTCTTAGACGTTTCTTCCTGAGCGGCCCGGAAAGAATGCTGTTATTGCACTTTGTGATGTTGGCAGTGGCGCAAATCGAATTGGGGGGAGGGGGTTAGTTAGTTAGTTTTCAATCTTTTTCCTTGCCTTGACGCGTTTACCAATCATCATGATTGGCAACTGAAGACACTGTTTCTCTCCATAAGCGATCTAACAGCGATGAAATCGTGGGATAAATTCAGTATACAGTGGCGCAGCCAGAACTGAGAAATGGCTTGCACAAAACATCCGTTATAAACAATTATTAGTCCTGATCTGTTCTGTCATTTTCATAATTAACAAAAAGGTTCACTCAGAGAGCACTCCACGCTTAATCGGAGAGAACAAGCAGCACCTGTTAAGTAAAACGACAATCATTCATCTGGACGCTTGTTTGATGCATTTAAATAGACGTTGTTAAAAATTGTACACCTGTCACGCTTTTAATAGCCTATTTAACAGCAGAGTGCCACATTTATTATCAACCCATGCAATACCGAGAGTGAAAGGCGATATTTCATTACAATGCGGACCAGTTCAATCGAGGCGAAGCATTCTCTACTGAATTAAGCCCATGATTGCATCGCTGTTAGATCGCATATAGGCTAGAGAGAAAACGTGTCTTCAATTGCCAATGAAGATAATTGGAAATCGCCTCAATGAAGGAAAATGATCGAGAGCTAGGACTAATTGCTGTCATAAATGACGTGTCTGTGTCCCTTCCGATTCCCAGTTCGATTTGCGCTTCTGGATGCTGGTCCATGCAGCAGACTTCTTTATGTTAGACTTCGCATCGGCCTTCCTGTCACAAATGACACCTGTCTGTGCTTTGACAGTCTCTATGAGGGTCCGCCTCATCCGACATAAAATTTTCACGACAATGTCTTTTGTCCGTAATTCTGCATCTACAGGTGGTAGAGAAACACCGCTAATTGCAGTGGCGGCCCGTGACAAAAATTACCGAGGAAGCCAGACTGAACAACAAATTTAATTCAGTGTTTACGTGTTATTTTCATGCAAACAAATTAGCCTACTGTTACAGTACTTTTCATCTACCGACTTCTCATTCATTTTAGTGAAAAAAGAGGTTTAAAAAAAAAAAAGACAGCGTGTGAGAGAGAGTGAAAGCGCGCTTCGGGCTGTGCGTGCGCTTATAGCTCTGGCACACAGTAGTAAGTGATAAGTTAGAGAAAGCCCATGCAAAGCTGGTAAATGTCTCGTAGCTTTATTACAGCAGAAAGCTAAACGCATAGCGATCAGACGGCAATTATGACAAGATCTAGACATAACAAAAACATTTTAGCCACTGCTTTCACGGACAGAATTAATGAAGTTTCGTTGTGTGGACAATGCTTCTCTCTGACTCATATTTAATTCATTGGCAACAAAAGCATTTGCAAGATAGCTGCGGACTACTGTACTGAAACACAGGCAAACCCCTTCATCAACATTAGAAGTAACAATGTCATATGTGACAGCATCGCAACTGAAATTAACAAATCACAAGGATGCCCAATATTCATACATCCAAAAACACACTCAACAAGAATGCATAATCCGTGCGCAAAGACTGAATTACATAAATTAAATATAAAACACATAGTTAGAAAGGTTTAAATAAAAATTGATATCAACCGTGCTGCGGCGCTATCAACTGTAAACCTTACAGCTGTCAGCTGATAGTGCAGCTGATGTCAGCGGACCTAAATGCAGTCTCGGTAAGGATTGAGAGTATAAAAAACAGTACAGCTTAGCCATCATGCTCTGAAATCCACTTGACACGACAGGAATAATAAAGAATAAAACACCACATTTTATGCATCACATAAGAAAAATGTGACAACAACCGGGTCATCAAAAAGGCCACGGCGGGCCATAGGAGACATGGCCAGCAGAAAAGCCGGTTAAGCTTGGCACTTCCTGTTAGCCACTCGTTTCTAGCATAGTTAGCTTCACAAAAAGAGCAAACTTTTCCATCAGCTCTCCCCTTAGTTAAATTGAGCTTTGGAGTCGGCCTACCGTCCCGCTTGACTTTTAGTAGAACCTCAAAAGGAAGTTTTGTGAAGTCATTTTTTACAAGAAACTCAGGGTCCCTGTCACCATCCATTCTCTGACTTAATGGCTATTCTCTGTGTGGGCTAGCTGGTGCCTGGCGGGACAGTTGAATCAGTGCGTGTATTTTCCGTATCAGTTTGTGATTGGTTGGAAGCTAGATTTGATCTGGTCTCCCTCATATTTTTATTAATGATGCATCGACCATTCAGCGATGAGCCGTGCTTCAATCTGATTGGCTAATATAGGCTGTTTTTTTTCTAAGGGAGGCAAAGTGAAGCTGGCCTCCGAACTGACAGACAAGGCAGAGGGCATGAGACACGAAGTGTAAGACACAATGAGAGCTTGACAGGAGGGGCGCTGTTATGCTCCGCACGCTCAGCCAAAGCAGAAGTGCGCTGATGTAGTGTTTTGACAAGGAAATGACAACAATATAAAATACATTGTGGTGAAGCTTATTAATATTTTTTCTTGCTTGCAATAAATTTTGGGGAAGCCCGGCTTCCCTTGGCCTCCGTGAAAAACCGCCACAGGCTAATTGTACACCTACTTCCCATTATGCATTATGCAAGTAACAGGCCGAACAATAAAAGGTGGTCATCTCCGCCTGACCGCTTGATTACGCGACTACAGCTAAACATCTGGTTACCGAGGGTGAGTGTAGTGAAATATTAAAAGTTTTTATAATGAGCGCTTCAAACTCTAGTTTAACAATGCGCGAACAAATGTGTTTTAAATACTGGCTCTATACGTGCAGAGATAAGCGCTCGCCGACAAGGCCTTCGCGGTTAAGCCAATCGCAAGTGACATGATGCCATGGGGGGCAAAAAGAAATTATTCCAAAAGGAACAACTGAAAAAGACACCAATAGATCCGTGAATACATTTTTTGACCACCGCAAATGATCTATATATAATCTGTTGATTTTTCTCTTATAAATTGTTGGTGCCTTTTTCCACGGCAAAGACAATGCTTTTGAATTAATTAAGGCTACGCGAACACCAAGGGCACCTCGTCTCGAAGACCATTCTCTTAAGCTGCACTGCTGCGGTTCTCTGCGTGTAGCACTGGTCAGGAGATTCCGTGCCGTCGGCTCATGTCATTACCAAGTCGGTAAAGTGAGCAGGTGAAACGATACCAGCGTTTTCAGTTATTGTATTTGATGATTGGCTTAGTTATATGGCGACTTGACTGCTTCACCGGTCTTTTATGTAACGTTACGGAGTAAACAATGCGGTAGTAAAGGCTGTTGTTGGTTAACTTGGGTTGGATGACTGGTATGTATTCGGTAACTATTGAAGGTGACATCCTATAAGCGAGCATGTAGCCAACACTTACTTTGCTTTTTCATAGTATAAAATGTTAAAGATGCACATAAGCAGAGTTGTTTATTACCATTACTTTGAATATCTTACACCAATTCACGGTACTGTGTTTTGCTGCTTTATGCATATCGAGGGCTGACTGCAATAAACAGTTATGTCCGGATCTTATGTATTGGGCCTAACCATTTATTGCAGTCAGGCCTTGATATGCTGGCTTTCAGTTCAGTAGTACCAGTTCTCTTAATACATCCATTGTTTCATCCGCATTGACAAGGCTTTTGGATACACGGCGGCTGCCGTAGTTGCAATACGTGCTTAAAAGTGAAGCACTAGAGTGCACTATTCGTTTGAATGTAATACATGATTCCAACGCTGGATGGGAGTAATTCCTACACAATGTCCCTTTAAAGTAGCTAATTTTGTTTAAATGTTAAAAAAAATAACACTAAGACTTTAAGGACGGCCTTAATTGACCACAGGAAGAAACATCACAAAACTCACACCTTCATCCTCACGCAAAAACGCAGGCAACTATTAGATCAGCACCGCAATTGGGCCCTTGATAAAGGCGTCATGCTGCTTCAAAGGAACTGGCCTCGGCTTACTCCACAGATAGAACAGAAGGTCTTCTCTGGGATACACTACTGTCACCGCAGTCTATAGGACAGAGTGTTTGAGTGTTTATATCAAACAGGATCTAGTTTTCACTGACAAAGCAGTTTGTAGGTCAGGGTCTGAATAGGACTGATCATGTTTGTCCCATCACAGCAGTCTATAGGACACAGTGTCCACACAGCCCAGGGTGGTATCTATGCAGTGAAGGCAGATCAGATCTCTGGCACACTGAGTAACCTCCTGCCCTGCGTTCGACCCTGACACAGAACGGCACGGAAAACAGAACGCGCGAATGGGTATGTGCGTGTGTGTGTGTGTGTTTGGGGCATATCCAGCGCCATTCCCTTCCAAAGCACAGCAGATGAACCAAGGCAAGATGAGGAATTCTGTGTCAGTGTGTATTGGCTTGTGTGCATCTAGTCATGCACGTACACGTGTGCCTGTACAATGCAAGTATGCACAAATAAAGCTATACATATTAGCTGACCTGCAATGGTGAGTGAATTTGATAGTGAGTTCTCACACTGCAAGCATATCAATGACCAAAGCGCAAAACCTCCTGTCTGCAGAATTTTTCTGATCGGCGGATTTTACTTTGGATGAGCAGCCTTCCTTGTTCTCATCATTCAAAGTGAAATCTGCCAATCAGAAAAATTCTGCAGATAGGTTTTGCGTTTTGGTCGTCGATATCAGTCAAATACCCTTGCGTATTCCCTGATCCGGTCTATTTTTAGGTTGAGCAATACCATCTTAGAAACCAGAAAGATTCATAAAACCTAACATAGCTGGAATTTATTCATGCTATAATTTCCGCTCTTTTTCTGAATTTTCTATAGCCATCAGAAACCGAACTTCAGAGGGCAGCCAGTTCACCACAAGCAAAATTAACCCTTTGAGCGCCGAATATATTCTCAAGGAATTAAAAATGTAGTTATCCTGAGCTGTTGAAAACCTATCATGTGTCAACTTGTTTAAAAGAGCTCTCGTTAAACAAGTTGCCAAGACTTATGCTGTTGAAAACTTATCATGTGGCAACTTGTTTAATGGGAGCTCCCGTTAAACAAGTTGCCACGATAGGTTTTCTACAGCATCAGACTTTGTTATCTTGCATCATTGGGCAACTATAGTTGCTCACGGCGCTCAAAGGGTTAAAAAAGCAAAAGGAGACGGGGCGGAACTAGTTGAAAAACAAGGTCAATGGCCTTCCCGCCCCCTGACTGTCAATCACACTGGGTCTGGACTTTATTACCATAGGGTCCCACCTCTTCGCTTCTGTCGGCTCAGACTCCAGTTCACACAGCGTGGCAGCACGGACACTGCACTTAAAACACGCCGCAGTCTGACTGTACAGATCTTCAGACTGGCGCCAAGCAAGAATTTGGCTGGAGGTAGCTTCAGTGGCTCTTGGAAAGTTTTCAGTGATTCGTTATCTTCAGTAGTATCTTCCCGTACTGCTATAAGGAGGAGTTTCCGCTCACCACTGTCACCGAGTCCTTTATCAGAGGAGGGTCCATCTTCATACATGCGCTTTTTCTTGAGTTGAATTCCTGCTTTGAATATCATGTGCTGTACAGTCAAAATGCCCCACCCTAATCAGGACTTTGTCAGCAATGAAAGGCACAGACTGTTACGCATGTCCAGGTCATTAATTACATCGTGGGCCTTGTGATGTAACTGATGACAGGGGGAAAGCAGTGATGGGTCATTCCATGTCGGATCATCAAATGGGAGCTCATTCGAACCAAAAATGAATTTTTGGTGAATTATTTTCAAAGGGTAACGTAACTGTCCTTCAGTTTTTTTTGTCAGTTGACATTTTCTTGTATTTAACATGGCAAAACTTTATTACACCTATAGCTTTGAAACTTCTAAGCTCATTTTATACTGCTTAATCAGAAAATGCAGTCCATTTAACTTTATCTTTCTTGGTTGTGAAGCTATGAGGACACCAAAAGTGCCTTTTGCTCAGGCAGCTCCATGTTTAGGTCCCCAAAGCACCCCCAATATAAACCATAGCACAGGCTCTCTGGTATTTTTTCCATTCATTTGTCTGCTGAATATAAATCAGGCTGAATTCACCATGAATTCATCACCAATTGCAGTCAGTACCTTGCCAAATGTGAAAAAAATGCTAAAATGCTAAAATGCCACCTGTTCAAACCCCCGTATCTCCAGGGGCACACCTTGGATTTTCTTTTTTTTTTTTTTTTTTAAACTGATTCCTAAATTATAATAGAAAGACCACTCCAAAAATTGTTGATGCATTTTGACCAATATAAATTTTGCAGGTGTCTGAACAGCGGTGGGGTAATCTCAAAAATCGATTGGCATTTCCAGCGTCTTACACATTTAACTATGCAACATTATTAGTGTTTTCATTCATTAGGTAATCACATACTAAACTGTACTAATTCCTGTACTATAGTAGACATAACACAAAAATTGTTGATGTGACTTGAATGACAACTTTCGAAACTGTCCCAATAGGGGTGAGGCAATTTTTGAAAATCACACTTCTTTGCATCAATAAAATTTATTGACACTAATTCTTGTAAACTGACTGTCAAATTAAAACTTTGTATTCCATGCTATGTTAACAGTGTTATTGCTTCCTAAATGCAGCAAAAAGCACAACAATGTTGTCTGTCCCAGTTTTGTCCAACTTATACTGCCGGGCTGTGCGTCCAGTGACATTCGGAGTTGGAACAGTTCGGAGAATGTTACTGAATGGCACCTAGCATTTTTCAGAAGTCCATGTTAATGCTCATATCCTCGTTTCGCTTCATGAAAAACAATAGCAATAATCCATCCATCCATCGACCAACATGATCTACCAACCTGCATATACGGACCTTTCTGTTAATGTGTCATGCACTGATGAATTGAGAACTTAGAATTGCTGTGATTCAATAATCATTAGTATTGTGCAAGAATCTGAAAATGCCAAGTGATTCTTGAGATTACCCCACCCCTGTTCAGACACCTGCAAAATTTATAATGGTCAAAACACGTTATCAATTTTTGGAGTGGTCTTTCTACTATAATAAAGGAATCAGTTAAAAAACATAGAGGAAAATCCAAGGTGTGCCCCTGGAGATACGGGGGTTTGAACAGGTGGCATTTTAGCATTTTTTTTCCCAGATATGGGAAGGTACTGACTGCAGACACAAATGAATGGAAAAAAATGCCAGAGCACCTGTGCTAGGGTTTATATTGGGGGTGTTTTGGGGACCTAAAAATGGAACTGCCTGAGCAAAAGGCACTTTTGATGTCCTCATAGCTCCACAATAAAGAAAGATAATCAGAAAATGCAGTCCATTTTCTTTTAAGCAGTATAACATTAGCTTAGATGCAAAGTTTGAAAGCTATAGGTGTAATAATAAAAAAAGTTATGCCATGTTAAATACAAGAGAAATGTCAACTAACCCAAAAAAAAAAAACCAAACTGATAGTACGCTTAGAAAATATTTCACCAAAAATTCATTTTTGGTCCGAATGAGCTGAAATTTCTAATTTTTCCATCACTAAAGCATACTTATCTAATGTGAAAATATGGAAGCAATCTATCACTACATGGTGATATATATATATATATCTCTGATGATTTGACATGGAATGACCCTGATCAGTAATATGGGAAATGAATTTATACTTACGTCGTGTGATTCTTCTGAATTGTACCTTGGACTAGGTTGCTATGGCAACCACCAATTGGTGATAAATTGACAATGATGGTATAAATTGCTTTTTTTTCAACACGAGAAAGCAGTCAAGTGTGAATTGGAATCATCTGCCCTATATTTTGACCATCGGTCATGTAATAAAATCTCAAAATATCAGAATCTCAAAGAACTCTCTTTTTCTCAAAAAATTCAACGGATTTTTCTCATTTCTTCACCATGTCAATCAGTTAGGTGAAGGCAACCCATTTCCACTAGAAATTTTCCAGTAGAATTTTTTGAACTCAAAACCCACTGTATTTAGTGTTGAACTATCATCAGAGGCCATTTGAAATGCTTCCAGGGAGAATAGTGAGATTTGAAGTCTGCCAATTAACAGCGAGGTTGGACAGCCTCCATCGTCTTGGCATAATTCAGGGCTCGAAATTGCGACCATTTTGGTCGCATATGCAATTGAAATTAACGCTGTGCGACATTAGAATTAAAATAGTCGCACCGGGGCGACCACCTTTCCCCCCCCAATTAAACGCCTCTTTTCCTGTAGATTTGGTAGTTAAGAGGCATGCAAACCGCTGCTGCAGCTTAAATAGAGGGCGTACATGCCGGAGCAGAGTGTGTGTTCAGTCTGCCTCCTCCGTGTTTGCGGCATGCATTGCCGAATGGAGCGCACCCAGTTTGTTCCCTTGAGCTGACCGTGATCAATCAAAGGGGAGCTTGACGTCCTAAACCACAGTAGTGATTCTCGAATGGTTCATAATTGCCGTCAATCACTCCATTCTGCGGAAAAAGAACTACTAATTATAACTATCCACAAGATTTAGACGGAAAATGAAACGAAAAATAATAATTTTTTTGGTACTGTTAAAGTTCAAAAAAAACAAGTTGATAACAAAAGTTACTGAAACTGAGAATCATGACACTACAACGGTGTTTCGGACGAACTGGGGACGAAATGAGATCATCATTTTCGCTAAGAGTGCCTACGAAATTTTCAATGAATGAGGTTCAAAGAAGGTGAAATGCACGGTGTTCGTTGTAAAGATGATCTCACCAGTAACAGTGCGTGAGCTACTGAGTCCAAATGCTTTAAACGTGAAAGTTCCTCCAAACATGGGATGCGCAAAACAAAGACGATGCCATGTCAGCTCTGCATCAGCGAATAGGTACAGTGTTCTGTCAATTTTTGCTACCAATCAAAATATGCCACCTCACGGTTCTGCGCTTGCGCAGACCTAAAATCTACCTCCGTTTCTTCGCTCATATCTGAAGTAGCCTATCTAAAAAAATCATAAAATCAATTTTTTTTTTTATTTATATAATTGCATATATGCGCTGGGTTTTCCTGAAATTGCAGAAATTAAATGACAATGGCGTGCGGCATATATCTCAAAACAAACGTATCCAACTCATTATAATACCTGCTTATGTTATAATAAGCTAACAAATTACATATTTACCTCTGCAGATTGATTTCTATTGCAATAGTATGGCGAAAACAAATACTTTACAGCTTTGTCAGATCTACATTTAACCCTTACACAGTTGAAGATTTGAATTGGATCAGTGTGGAGGGTCCTCCTCTGGACGTATTTGATGCCTCTCAGGCAGTGAAGAGATGGAAGGTTAGAGAGCGGGGAGACCCAGTTTTAATTACTGGCCTCAGGATATGGAATGAAGCTAATATAGTGGAAATTTTTGTTAACCAATGAACTCAAGACTGTCATATTGCTTAATAACTATCATTTGCTGGAAACAGTTGTATTCTTAATGTGGAGTGTGATATTGTAGTTTTCTAAACATTTAAAAAAAAAAAAAAGTTTTATATATATATAGCTGCTTCTTCGATTTCAGTGTGCGTGCTCCTAAATCTTGGCTCGCGCTTCTAACTTATTGAACTTGGGAGCATAGCGCCACCAAGTGAAGAAGTTAATTTCAAGCCCTGTAATTAGCTTACCTTAAATCAATTCCCGTGTACTTTGCCTAACTTGCAATCAAGCCATTTATTTAGCCAACTGAGCATTCAAAATCATTATTCGCCAGATTTTGGTTAAGAAGAGAATGAGAAGCAGACAGACTTAACCAGGCAACTGTTTTAGATTGAAAAAATGTCAGTAATCTGAATAAATAGCACACCACTGAATTACGCCTCTCATCGTAAAATTTTAACATATCATTCAAAAGGATTTCATAAAAATAAAATCATGCTAAGATGACCCTGGTTTTTAAGCGTTTAAAAATATACGTGAAGTGGAAAACATTGGGTGAAAAATATTGAACATGAATGTGAGAAAAATTATTTTTGCATTGCAAACAATGGACAAATGCACCGAAGACTTGGTAAGCATGCTCAGGCAAATCTGAGCCGCAAATTTTTAGCATTACCTATTTAATAATAATAATAATAATAATAATGCATCAGTTTTATATAGCGCTTTTCTGGGCACCCAAGGACGCTTCACAATGGATACATTATTTATTCACTTACACATTCACGCTCTGATGGTGGTAAACTACGTTTTAGTAGCCACAGCCGCCCTGGGGCAGACTGACGGAAGCGTGGCTGCCAGTATGCGCCTACGGCCCCTCCGACCACCTACAAACATTCACACACAACCATACAGGAGTGTTCCTATATTTAATAATCAAACTAGATTAATCAGAAGTAAAGTATTTCACAGCTCTTGATTTTAGTTACTTTTGAGCGTCTAAATAGCCTACAGTGAAGGTGAAAAACATTTAGGTTCAGCGTATCGAACGTGACATGGAAATTATCGCATTCGCACACAACAGCCAAATGTTATAGTCTAGCAAACGCATTCAGGCAAATTTCGTGCAGAACCAAGCAAAAATCATCATCCTCTACTCGACAATTGCTTTCATCCCCTTCCCATTTACTTTGCTCAATTTGCAATAAAACAGTTGATTCGCTCAATAAACAATTTAAATTGGTTGGCAGTCTAATTTAATTTCGAAATAATTTTTGTTTGTCGCATTTTGAAATTTAAATGGCCATGAAACAAGAAAGTTGACTGAAAGCGTTTGCCACATTTTTTCTAGTTTCACATTTGGCCTCGGTGTGCATATGCGTTAATTTACACGTCACGTTCGAAACTCAACAAAATATTTTCCACCTTCACTGTAGGCCATTTAGATGCTCAAAAGTAACCAAAATCAAGAGCTATGAATTACTTTTTCAAATTAGTAATGTTCAATTGCTTGCAATGCAAAAATAATTTATCACATTCGCGTTTGATATGCTTCACAAAATGTTTTCCACTTCACGTATATTTTTAACCACTTAAAAACCAGGGCCATCTTAAAATTATTTTAATTTTTCAGAAATCTTTTTATTGCAAAAATGAGAAGTGAATTCAGAGGTCTGCTATTTATTCAGATTATTGACATTCTTTCAGTCCAACACGGCAGCCTGGTTAGGTCTGTCTACTTCTCATTACCTCTTCTAAATCATTATAGGCCACATCTTGATTTTAATTAGTCAGCTGGCTGAATAAATGGCTTGAAAATTAAAGCACATGAGAATTGATTTAAGGTAAGCTAATTAAGCCAAGGTGAAGAAAGCTGTCCAACCTCGCTGGTAATTAGCAAACTTCAAATCGCACTTTTCTTCCCAGAAACATTTCAAATGGCCTCTGATGTTTGCTCCACAAGGCATTAGGTATAGAAAACGTAATAAGCAGCTTTGCCAGTCTGCCCCATAGTGGCAGATACTTATATTGCGCTTTAAATTATTGCGATACATTTAATCGCCCAGCCCTAAATTATAAACCAGCGCAGTCCACGTTAGATCTGTCTGATGTGACCTACATAAACATGCTATGGTCTTTCAGAACCTCTGTGTGAAAATATGCAGTCAACAGCAGCTAATTTAAAACTATATGTCTACGGACTCCAGAGATACAGCGTCGCAGGAACTTTAACCTCCATAGCTGCATAAAGGATACCACAGACATTCCATTGTAAATAAATCATTCCAAACTATAAGCGCGTCTACTTCAGAGCAGCCATGCCTACAGATTCAAACTAAAACCTGCACAAGAACCAAAAACAAAATGGCAATAGCAGACAGCATCGCCCAACAAATGCCCAAGAAAAGGAATTAATCATGCAGGGTACTATGGGGGTTGCAGTTCTGAAGCTGGGACAATTTGCCTAAATCACCTGGCTATTGAACTACAGTTCCCAGTAAGATGCTGCCATCCTGAATCGCAAGCTCAGTTGAGCTGGAGGCGCCTCCTGAAAAAGCATCCATCCAATCCTGGACATGAAATTTTAGTGGCAACTGCACAGTATCCTCATCTCAGCAGAGGAATCTAGGGGCAGTGATCAGCCAGGAAGCAAAATAGTTCCATATTTCACCACATTCCTAAATTCTAAAACGACATCACACTGCAGCAACCAATACTTTTTTTTTCCTGCACAGCAGAAATGAAGACTTTCATGGCATTTGTATTCCCATTGATGTCATCCTGTTCAGTAACCCAGTGAGCTTGCAGTGCACAGGTGTTGAAAAAGCCACCCAGTCAAAAATGGCAGCCTCAACGGCAGCTTCCAACAGGACACTATGGAGCTGGTCAGCTAAGGCGGCCGGTAGTCCTCTTTGTATCTCGACAGTCTACATGCACAGTTCACAAACAAACCCCACCTCATTTCAGAATAAGGAGTCCCAACATCCCACAGCCATCCACAGACCACACCCTGCGCGCGCACACACACGCTGACAGATGTCACTCGCTATTCCTCCGTCCTCAAAACCTGTCCGACCACCTCAGTCAACCGGCGACTCTCCGGCCCCACAGACAAGGCCTACAATTCAGATCATAATACATTTTGAATTTCAGATGCCTTAAAAATTTATACAAAAATCAAACAAGACTCAGGATACTGGTGCAATGACGTAGTGAAGAATCAATCAACTTGCCTGAACCAATCACACGTCCAGCCAGGCAGTCTGACCAATATACACGCACCAATGCTGGGGTATAAACATCAAAATTCTCTCAATTTGCATAGACTGTGCAGCCTAATTCATTCAGAGGTGCATGCTTGCACCAGTACATAATTTATATCACCACTCCAGATTGGCTCCTTAACACGCAACAGCGTTACCAGCAGTGCCCCTGAGTATTTGTACCTGGAGCACACAAACCTCACCTGAAGTCCTCATCCACCTGCTTACTACTGTACACACCTGAGCTAAAAGGATAACAACGATTACTGTGGAAAATGGTGGGGGTGCACAGAAATATAGTAAAGGTGCGGAGCAATTCCTGCTACCATTTAGCGCACATCAATTTTTATTGGCAAATGCTCCCCAAAATGTCAGCATTGCTGGGTCAGGTCTCAACAATGGAGGTAGCCAATGGAGTTAACACCAAATGGTCCCGTTTTCTTAAAATTTGCACCCATGAAGTCAGCCAGCGAATTTCACTAATCAACTCTACCTGTAGTGTAAAGAATTAAGCTGGATTACAAGCCAGAGGGTGAATGGAATATGTCCTTTGACATCTTATATTTTTACCATATCCCACTAATAACAGCACAAATAATGACACCATTCCCAAAACCTTCGCACCATTCAGCACCTCAGTCTGTATGACCATGTGCTGAAAAAGTATATTAGACTGCCTCGAGCGTATTCATGTCCGCAAAGGCAAATGGACCGCATGGTGATAAACAACTGCGGGGTATTTTTGTAACTGGTGCCCTGTAATCACTCGACTGTCTCTTGACAATGATAATTAGCTGCACTTTGAGAGCAGAGTTAAGGCAGCTTAGTGCCAAAGTAAACTCATGGGCCACAGAGACACAGATGCACTCGGTAAACAGACAAACGCAGGACCCATGGAGTCATAAATGCACACAATGAACACACAAACGCAGGGCCCACGGAGTCATAGATGCACACAGAGAACTCTTAAAAGCAGGACCAGAAGAGTCAAACACTCATACTGTAAACAACACAGAACCTGGGGCCCGTCTCACGAAGCTGGATTTCGGTTTAGCGAGGTAACTTCTAGATTAACCCTAGGTGTTCTGTATCACGAAGGTGGTTTGCTTTTTATTGGGGTTCGTTGCCGTGGCAACATACACTGAACACCTAACCTGCTCCGGAGCAGGCTAAGTTCAGGATAAGAGCTCAGCAGGTATAAAAACCCCCATCTACTGACCAATCAATTCTCTTGGAAAATGGCCTGCCCATTCGATGAGAACCCAGTGGGTCTAGGGGCACAACTTGTGCAAAGATTACTGAGGCGCGAAAGAGTGTTTCGGGATCGCAGTAATCCTTCTGATTTGCCTGAACAATGTCTTTACGAGAGGTACAGGTTTTCCGCAGAAGGTCTACAGTATATCTGTCAGCTGCTGGAGCCGTTCATTACCAATCATCCTACAACAGAGACAGTGTGAAGAAGTAAAGCCATGTACATATACATATGCTACACATATAAGGTATAGTAAGCGTACTGACCACTTTGCAAGATGTTTTTATACTTATTTTTTATTCGCTCCCATGTTCTTTTGGCCCTCCTGGGTCCCATCTGAAATGAGGCCAAAACAAGAGTTTGTCACTAAAGTGACTATGTCCCCCGCCGTTAGGTCACCAAAACCGACTGGTGTCTGCACATTCCCAGTAAGAAGGTTGCTACCAAAAAGAATTGAAATAGGTTGACTCCTTCTTGAGATATCACACTGACAATGTTCGGGACGGACGGACGTACATACGCACGGACAGATGTACGGACGGAGCTGAATACCATATCCCCCGCTTTGCGCTAAACCCGCAGCAGAGAATAACAATATCTGAAATGATAAGACCATAACAAATTTCATAAACAAATTTATGGAACATGTAAATGTTACTATAGTCAGATCTACTCGTGCCGTCATGGTGGGGAAGTAATATTATAATCCCATTAATTTACGCATTGGCACAGTCGGCAATTTTATTGCCAGCATTCCTTGCGGCTTTTGGCAGCTACAACTGTTGCTTTTTGCCTGGATGGATTTATATTTCTCGTATTTAAGATTGTCTTCTCCTCCGTCGTGAAGTTTGCAGCTCGGGAGGATTTTTCCATGCCTGCGATTGGTCGAATGCAGCAAACACTGCCCTTTTTATGTGAGCGCTCCCAGATCTAGATTGGATCCGGGTATGTTAATCCAGCTTCGTGAGACAGGCCCCCTGCAGTGTCACAGACATTAACAGGAAACATGTAAACAGAGAACCTGAAGAGTCACAGACACACACAGTAAACACACAAATGCGGGACCAAGAGAGTCAAAGACGCATATAGCAAACCCGTCAACACAGAGTCACACATGCATACAGTGAACACAAACGCAGGACATAGAAAGTTAAAGATGCTTATGGTGAAGACGCAGTACAGGACCCAGAGTCACAGACATACAGTAAACGAACGCAAAATCCAGAGTCACAGACGCATACAGAAAACACAGATCCCGGCGAGTCACAGACGCATACAGAAAACACGTGAATGCAGGACCTGGTAAAGCTCTGCAAAATGACCAATAACAAGGTAGAAGTCAAAGCAGTGTTGATTGCCATGTCTCCACCTGCGATAGCTTCATGCACCCTAAAAGTTCATGTCTGGTCCCCTCGAATAGCGGACCTTACGCGACCTTCACCTTAGACCTGACAACCTCCAAAACCCAGTCAGTTCAGCTTCCCTTTGTGAAGAGTAGCCATGTCTTTTCCTAGATCTACGCACACCACACCTCTCCATCTCATTTACTGGGGCAGGTTTTGAGCAGCCAGTGCAAATTCCTATCAGATGAATTCAAGAACACTGAGCTTAAGACACAACCACTCATCTGCTCTAAACAAACAACATCCGTTCAGCTGTAAATGCTGAACATCCTCCTGGAATAGGCGAGAGTAACAGGAGAGGGTGAACAGACTGCGGCTTTCAGCTGCAAGCAAAATCAAACAAGGGGGAAAAAAACCCAGAGCACCACGAGTGAAAATGGTAGAGACAAAATCCTTGTCCAAAATGATGACATTTGATTCCACAGTGCCAAGTTGAAAAAGCAAGCAAGAAAAATATTAAAGGAGTTAGAGAGCAAATGTTTCGAGCATAGTCCTTAGTGATTTAACAGCATCATCCCTGAGCCAGGCAAGCGCAGATGGTCTTCAATACTAGAATCAGCTTCCTCAAAAGTTCCTCCAATCCATCACCAAGGAGTTTCCACCCAAATCTTGCTCATGGGGTGGGGGGCGAGGCCGGAGTTTTCTTTATGGTGTGTTATCACCACTATCAATGCTACTAAAACACTGTGGGCCCATTTCTCATTGGTCTACCTGGTCTAAGGGAGTCCATACTTTAAACCAAGTTTAAATACTGTTGTAAGTGTGGTCTAACTTACTGGATTTCTCGTGCCGAGTTTTTCATAAAACCTGGTCTTAATCATAGTCTAACTCAAAACCAGGCAGGGGGGTAGTCTAAGTCATGGTCTTACTCTTGCGATTGGTAGCACAGTCAGTTTTCTTACGATCGATGTCACTGATGTGGGGCCTTATCAAATTCAGGAGGATTCCTTCATCTCCCTCGCTGAAGTTGGTGTGAGCTCGCTTCTGTGACATGACTGTTCGACCAGTAGCAGTAAATCTATGCTACTTGTACTCCCAGGTAAATGCTCTGAATGACCCTGTTATTGAATTTTTGGGTACAGAAGCCCCGAAGTGAGAAAGTACCTGGACGCTCCTCGTCAAGGTTATGTCTACCGCATACTGTCAACGTCTCAGCACGCAGTCGTGAAAATAAAGCTTCCCTGGACAGCTCCCGCGAACTGCATACACCCCTATTTTGCGTAGTGATTGGGTTCATGGTACAGTGATGTAATGTATGGGGTCTAATCGTACAGAAATGTAAATCTGTTTACCTAAATTTCACAGAAGAGTACAATCATCCCGCCATTTTGGTTGGGAGCGGGAGGCGAATAATATCGACTAGGTTTTATGAGGTAATTTCTTTGTCCATGACATACATCTTACAGTTTTCTTGTTAATCCAATGTCAACTGATGGAGAGGTCTCTCGGGTCTTAAGTGACATCTAGGTTTGGGCGTCTGGGCTACCATTCAAATGACGTCACAAGCCCCAACAAGGTATGCAGGCATTCTCACTCAGCGGCACATAAACCTGGTTTACCCTCTAGCTTTTTGTGGGCCGACAAGACCTCGTTTAATCCATTCACGAGAAATTGCTTTGTAGACCTAGTTTAATCTGCAGATAGTCTTTGTCTAAACCCGGTTTCACCACTCCTTCTTTAGACAAGGTTTTATTCAATTTGACCAGGACCAAGACCAGCGACCAGAAATCGGCCCTGTTTGGTTTGATTATACAGGTATGTGGCTGCAGGTTTGAATCAGAAAAGGAACAACAGCTGCTGGTTCGATGACCCGCTTTACTTCACTAAATATCCATCTGCATTTACGCAACCTGAGCCAAAATTAGGTGCTTGAGACAAAAAAAAAAAAGGCGTGCAATGCGCGGAATACCCCTCAGCCCGATGTTGAAGTTTTTGGAGATGCCCGCCCACCCAACCGCACGAAGGATCGCAATACCCCGTCAGCCTTTAGGGCTGAGGGGTAAAAAGGAATCGCAAAGCAAATGGCAATGATAATCCTGCGTAATCACACCAATCACAGTGCTCCCGCACAAGTAGGGATATAAACCGTGTGGCCTCCCAACTGAATGCTGGGTAATGCAGGTGGGCCAAGAGAAGCCCGAGGGACTGAATGAATTAACCAATTATATTCCAGGGTCCAAAACGGGAAGCACAGGTCACCTACCCTTCACAAGGAATACCCATTCAGGGAGACACCCACACGAGCGGCAACTTATAGTCTACAGTTAGCATAATTAGCATGTCTCTGGGCTGTGGGAGGAAACTTGGGTACACAGAAATTCCACGCAAACAAAGTCCCCACTGCACGGCCCACAACTTGTATACATGCACTGGACAAGTATTAAATAAAAAAAATAAATAAATGAGCACTTTTACTCCTCAGGATTACGACAACAAGAAGATCACAGTATGCCCCTAAAAACTCCTTTGTCCTTTATATCTTACCTGGGGAAGGAGGCCGATCAATAAAACCAGAGAGCGGCGTTTGCACCTTCTGTGAGTGTACCATATAGGTTCCCGCAGACCAGCTCAGTAAAGCACAGAAAAGTGGGCTATTCAAAGCCAAAACAAATATGTACTTCACCCAGGTCTGATAGACACTGCTCTGATAAACACTGGCCTACATTTTGCTCGCTCCGCTTTACTAGAATGATAAAAACAAAAGTTCAGGGGTGCGTTTCCCAAAAGCGTAGTTGCTAACGTACAATGTTCGTCCGTTCACAGTCAATGGGCCCAACTATGCAAGTTAGCATCTGTGATATCGCGAAACGCAGCCCAGATCAATTACTGCGCTTAATACGAGTACGAATGAGAATCTTACGACACAATTCTGCTGCTGCATACTACTATCTGTCAAACTGGCAAGCATGGCAAACCTGTTAATGCAAATACTCCGCGTTTGTAAGCCTGCTGAAGGGAACATTAAAATGCGGCAGAAAAATTATTTCCAGGCAGGGAAACGGTGATAAATCGAAAATTAGCAGGACAGCAATGACCGCTGTCCTGCGATGTGACACGGATTCATAACAGCTCTTCGATTATGGGTGCCGTCATGATTGATATTTGTCAGGCGGTCAAGTCACAGGAAACATGTTACCAATGTCCATTTCCGAATGTGGTCAACTCAGAAGAAGCAGGGGTACGATGCCTGCCCACAGCTCAAGACAGAAGCCGAAAGGCGGGCACATGTATACGGTTACCATTCAAATCCATCACATCTACAATAAGATAGAAGTCAATTCTAAAGCATGATACACACTACTTCCCGGTGAGTTCATAGGAATCGAAGTGGATCAAATGTCCCGTGATCGGCCCGTACGACTTCTAGCATCAACGAGCCACATTCACCGGTTAAGCATTCGTGCAGAGTAAGAACTCCAGCCAGTGTTACTGCGCCAAGTGAGCCAGTGTTGAGAAGATATTCACCAAAGACCGACGTCCCTCGTCATATCCGGGAGGAAATTTGTTTATTTGGATTTTGCATGTTACATAAGACAGGAAAGAAGATGCACTATTTGTTAAACTGCTGGTTCCACTGTCCTATTGTGACACCGAGCAGTTTGACAGGATCAACGGGTGGCACCCCTGTTGTGGCTGGAGTTTTATTTGCTGGGCTTAAAAACATGGACAGAACGAGAATCGATGAATCTAATGGTCAGTTTCCAAACAGGTCCGACACGCATGGGTTCATTGGTAGGTGTGGAAAAGCACTCCTCAGGTGACCTAGGTCTCTCTATCACACACACATACAGGTGCACATGTCCCCAAAGCGGTCTGGCTGAAACACGTTAACCAATAATTTGTGTCAGGAGTTCGATAGCTTGCACATTCTCTGAGTAACACCCACCTCACAGCAGACAGGCAACGGAACAGCCAAAACTCGCGAAGATGATATGTTCTAGGAACCGTGTCGTACAGTCACTCATCGTTATCACGAATAATGGCCACTTAGCTGGCAAGAGCGAGCTCGGTGGGAGCTAAGGACAGATGCGACTCGCACAACTGCACTAGTAGGGTAGGGTGACGCAATAGCGATATTCCAACAAAAACAAGCCAAAGAAGCAGCACCAACCTGATCTCCAAACGCACACGGGCCCACATGCGAGCCGTGCTAGCCAAGAAGAGAAGCTGCGAAGTTGGCTCAAGGGCTAAACATGCGCGTGAGAAATGCGCTGCTCCTCATAGCCTGCTAATGCTAACACGCGAAGCTAGGCCCCGATTTCAACCCGCGACAAAATTACATCATTTTATATGGCTAACATGGTTAGCCACTGAGAAACAAACCCCAGGTGATTAAGATTAACGAGACAGTGTGCAAAACATTTAAAATGTGGAGGGCAAGTGCAATATTACTGCTAAACGGTGGCTATTTTATGTAATTTCATGGGGGAGGGAGGGGGTTAGCTAGCTAGCTAACGGGGTAACAGGCATCCTAGCTAGCTAAGCTCACCTCCGAGACTTCGTCTTCGTCGCTGCCAGACCCCGGACCAGAGGAAAGAACTGCCGCCGCGGCTAGTTTAAAATCCAGCCTGTCTGCAGCGGGCCCACCGGGCTCGCTAAATAAACGAACTTTCTTTCCACCGACACCAATCCCTATGCCCCCGAGTCCGGCTCCAGGAGCAGCTCCTACCCCCATCCCTACCGCAGGGGAGCGCGGAGTCACCGAGTCAATCTCGTCCTCGAAGCCGTCCGTCAGCATTGCCGTCCCGGCTACTGCATCCTGCATACTTATGTTAATAATCTAAGGGTTAGCAAATCTAATATTGTCTTAACCTTCTTCCGGGGTTGTATATGTGAATAAATTATGGCGTTTTCACTTCAGATATTCCCGAAACTCTCCTGAAGCGAGAAGAATCTCTTTCCCCAGCCATTAACTTTCTACCAACCAAACGCACTACTCTCTGCTGGTAGAATAAGCCCCGCCTATGTTTACAACATTAAAAAAACTATTGGTCTAGATAATGAAGCTGTGACTGCTTATTGGCTTACATGAAAGCTCATCAAGCACAACCTCTTCATCCTTCACGTTCGGTTTCAGTGCATCAAGAGGTTTGTGGGACTATCACGTCGGGAAACTGAGTAGCAATCGTTGCGCAAGACGTCAGTCACTAAAACCCGCCTATGCGATCCGCCTATTTTATTTCATTTAAAATAGCCAAGGTTAACCCGTGTTCTGTTCAAAGTTATCTATGCCTCTTTCGGGCAAAGTAGCCTTAAGAATAATGTTAGTTAGAGCGAAATTAAAGATTAAAAAAACAAATGTAATATTTTTGGCTTGTTTGCTGGTTAATGTAATCTAACTCGTTCCTGGCATGGATTCCGATGTCAGCCCACTTACTGGGGTCGCAAGATTCTCTCTCGTATTTTTACCAAAGAGCGCTAAATAGGTCTGCAGGTGTCAAAACGGCTCACCACACAAAGATAAATTTCGCACTGCCTATCAAATTTGTTCGCCACAGCAGGGTGATGGAGACCACTGGTTCAACGTTATCAAGAGCTCAGCGCAAAGGCCGCGCCCCTTTTTGGGGGGAAAACAAACGCTCTTAAGCATTGAAATCAATGAGAAATAAGCGCGATAATTGAGCAGTCAAGTGCCCAAAAGTTGTTGTGTGCCGGCTTGCACCTCCAATAAAATTACCAGTCCGGACGTCAGGTTCCCCATCCTACCTGGAAAAGGGAAGAATCCAAAAAGGAGAGCTTAGAGAGAATGAAGAGTGAAAGCTTCCCATGTTTATTCGGGTGCGAAACGCTTCATAACAGGCCATGTCACTTTTTTTAAACTTAGAAAGTAACGTAAGTACCCTTTAATATGTAAGGCTTGGTACTACACTAGGTTTATTCGCTTCGATTTTTGTCCCCCGCCGCGCGGAACGCGCAAAGCGGCTGGACATAGTATTCACGACCGTCCGTCTGTCCGTCCGTACATCCCGAATCCTTGTCAGCAAGATATCTCATGAACGAATTGACGGATTCTCTTCAAATTTCATGTCAACATGTATTACGGTGATGCCCCGGCACCAGTCGATTTTGGTGACCTTCGTGTCACTCTCAAGGTTACACCGAGAGATTGCTCATTTTGACAAGATTTCACATTTTGTGGCGGGGGACAAAGACACGTTAGTGGCAAATACTTGTTCTCCCGTGTCATTATTTATTCTTTCATTTCTTAACTAGCTAACGTAAAGTAGCGTCAGCTAACCGAGTCAGGCTCGCGGGCTAATGTTATGTGCATTTGTTTAGTTATTCTTATGCTCCAGGAAAATGCTCCAACTCAGGCAAAAAAACCACAAAAAGCTTCACAGGTCTTGCACAGAGTGACAGGACTGGTCAAATGTATCCTTTCACTATTTCTCCTTGCAATTTCTCTTACTACTTGACTCTCTCAATTTTTCTCCTTAAATACTCTTTTCCAGCCCCCTCCCACCTTCCAGACTTTTTTTCCCCCCACACCTTCCCCCTTTGAGGCATGCCCAGGACATGCCCAAAAAACCCCCCCCGCCCATATTACAATATGAAGGAATAATCCATAATAAGCTAATTAATACTATACATTATTTTAGTAGTGTGCAGTGCCTCCACTTAGAAAATACTACACTTACATTATGCTCGTGTGTGGTGAATCTACACAGAATTTAAAATTTAGAGTGAATCATTAGGAACATTAGTTCAAAGAGGATGCAATAGATGTGAGGTATTCTATTATTACTATGCACCAATTAAAATTTAATTAAGGGCTGCCAGGACACCCAGTTATAATTAACAATAATACACTAATTTATTTAAGAATAGAGAGAGAGAGAGAGAGAGAGAGAGAGAGAACAGCACAGACAGATTTAGATTAAAAACGAATTTCACCCTCCCAATATGAACAATAAACCAAGATGTAATAACATAGACTATTTGGCAAACCAGGTAATACAAAACTTATCACAAATGACTGAATCGAGTGCCAGACAAAATCTAGCCCCATTCGTTCCTCCGAGGGCTTGTTTTAACATTCTGACAAGTACTGGCCCAGCGGAGTCACATGCCGTGCCATTGACAAAACCTACAAAAATGGAAATCCCCAGACACCACTTGTCTTCTACTGCTGCTACCGTCAAAACTTCCTTTTGGCTTACCTTGTGTCTGGTATCGGTGTAACAACGACATGTTAAAGTTTCGTTCGGCACCAACCATTCGTCATAACTCACTCTCGTTCCGAAGAATAAGTCTGGAAAAGGCAAAACTTCACCCCTGAAATGTAACTTCCTGCCCGGAATCGTTCACGGCAAAACTCAGCACAGCCATGAGATTCTGACACGCGCACTGATTGGCTGGCGCTTGAGAGGCCTGCAGGTCTCTCAAGCGCCAGCCAATCAGCGCGCCCGTCACAATTTCATGGCTGTGCCGCGAACGATTCTGGGCAGGAAGTTAAATTTCAGGGGTGAAGTTTTGCCTTTTCCAGACTTAGGCCCAATTCCAATCCGCCCCCTGAAGACTAAAGCCCTGAACCCTCTCTGACCTAATTGACGTCAGCTGAAAGGGATTGAGTCTGAGAGGGCACCAGATCCCATAACAGGGATCACCAACTCCGGTCCTGGAGGGCCACTATCCTAGGCTGCTGCTCTACCTGCTGTTCAGCACACCTGATTCAACTAATTAGCCACTCAATTGCCCAGCTCGTGATCTTGTTAAGTAGCTTGTTAATTAGTTGAATCAGGTGTGCTGAACAGCAGGTAGAGCAGAAACCTACAGGATGGTGGCCCTCCAGGAAAGGAGTTGGTGACCCCTGTCCTATAAATTGGAATGGAACAGCGCATACCCCCTTTCACGTTACCAAACGACATGCAGTTGTGACAATCAGCGTTAATACTGACACGAAAACTTTTTCTTTCTAGCTCCTACCATTACCTCGATCATACCGCTCTCTAGTTTATTTACCGTATTTTTATTATTATGATTTTTTTCTACATTTCCGGTATTCCGATGGCATCCGTTGGATTCGACTTCACAACGTTATTAACTGTGGGTAATTTCCTTCCCCAAAGTCAGCATCGACTTACGGTTAGGGGGCAGTAAGGGCTTATTCACGGACTCTGACTTGATGATCTGACGATGGAACAGCCTCCACACACTCACGGACTTCTCGTGAACGCGCCTCTTAAGCTATGTTTCCATTTATACGGCTGAAGTCAGGCGCCGGCGCGGACATGGATACGTCAAAAATCGCATATCATTGTTTTCATATGAGGCGTTACCATCTATGCGATTTTCACCCGGCTCCTGGAGCGGAGCCGCATGCCTGTTTTTCCGATCGAACCAGGGAGCGATTCCAGCTCCGGCGCACACGAATCGCATGAGGAATTCCCTATAGTTCAAAGAGGTTTCCCCACTTTATAATATCCCCAAACGCTGAATGGCATTCCGGGGATATTGTTTTTGGTCCGACCGCCGCCGCACTACGTGTTAACGAGATAACTTCAGTAATATTTCAATTAGAAATTTTAAGTTTTGCATATAGGTAAGTATCATAAAGAGGAAGAACTGATTAGATTTTGGACAATTTACAATTTCTAGATTGGCCACCAGGGGCCAAAAACTGATTTACGTGTTAACACGATAACTTCAGTAATATTTCAATTAGAAATTCCAAGTTTCGCATATAAGTAAGTATCATAAAGAGGAAGGACTGTTTCAATTTTGGACAATTTACAATATCTAGATTGGCCACCAGGTGCCAAAAACAGAAAAAAATCACTGTTTTTATCATATCTCTGGAAATATTTGTCCGATTGACCTCAAATCGACGCCTGAGGATGTGTCCCACGATTACATTTTACCTGTTTGGTTCAAAATTTTGACACAAGGTGCAGCTTTGTCACATAAAATTCACAGTTTTTGCCATATCTTTGGAACTATTTGTCCAATTGACATGAAACTATGTGCAACTGCATGGTCATGACCTCACTACATGTCTCATGATGACATCATACCTGTATGGTTCTATATTTTGCCACCAGGTGGCGCTTTGTGATGGAAAATTACCATTTTGGCCACATCTTCAGAACCATTTGTCCGATTGACCTGAAATTAAGTTCAAATGAAAGGTCATGACCTGAGGGGCTTTATATTGTATTGGGTCTATTCAAGGATTGGGGAATTGGAGGATTGGGGGCATTCGGGGATATACCCCAAGCCATCACCTCCGACGGCATAAGCCTAGTTTACTTAACAAATGAGTACCTTTGAAGCAATGTGTATTTATTGCCCTATTCAGAACATCATACATGTATTTGCCATTCTCAGTGAATCAAAAGCATACAACTGTTTTAAATAATGATCTGAGCTTTGTAATGCCACGATACCTTTTTTACTTCTGTATATCAGAAATGCTTCTGTGTATCACACGCTTAAGTTTGTTACAAGGTTATAATAGAGTAGTGGTTTTCATGCGACATTTTTACTGAGTTTCAACATAATTTCATCTAATTCTTGCAATTCAGGGGATGAGGCAGAATCTTCAGAATATCAAACTTTATTAATCAACAGAACATAATTCCAGCCATTTCTATCTTTTTATCATCTTTAACGGTGCTTTCTTTTTGTTTGCTTCTTTTTCTGTATTAAAATCTAGCCTGTAATTCTAGCCTCTTCGTCCAGACGTCCACAATGAAGTGGTGTTTAACAGTGGCGGTTCTACAGGAGGGGCGAAGACATGTCCCTTTTAGTCCTTTTCTTATTATTGTAAGTGGCAACTGAAGACACGGTTTCTCTCCACATGCGATCTAACAGCGATCAAATCGCGGATTAAATTCAGTACAGTGGCGGAACAGAGAATTGGGTTGCACAAAACGGCCGTTTAAAACAATTATAAATCCTGACCTGTTCTCAGTCATCTTCATGATTAACAAAAGGTTCATTCCAACAGCGCTCCGCATTTAACAGGTGCTGCTTTTTCTCCCCAATTAGGTAAGATGACAATCATTCATCTGGACGTGTATTTGCTGTATTTAAATCTACGTTATTCAAAATTGCATAGCCTACCCGTCGACTCTCGCTAATTGCTTGAGCCACTAATTGCTTGAACAGTGTGCCACTGTTTTTTTTTTTAAATCAACCCACAAAATACCGAGAGTGACAGTCCGCGTTTCATTGGAACACGGACCAGTTCAATTACACGAAGCATTGGCCAATTAATAAGCAAATTATTTTCCTGCACTGAATTTAGCCAATGATTTCATCGCTGTTAGATCGCATACGGTGAAAAACCATGTCTTCAGTTGCCAATTACGATAATGGGAAAAGACATAAATAAAGGAAAATGATTGAGATCTAGCCAGGACTAAAAGGGACGTGTCTTTGCCCCTCCTGTAGGACCGCCACTGCTGTTTAAGTAGAGCTGTGTTGGGTCTGCCATGAGGACTAAAACAGATGAACAGCGTAGTTCCGTCGTTTTTATGGAAACACTGATGACGCTCCATGGGACGCATGCGATGTCCCGTGTCTGACCTGCAGCCTGTCGCAGCTGGGCTTCAGTCGTATTCATGGAAACATAGTCAGTGAGTGAGTCCGTAAGTCAGTGAGTCCGTAAGGGGTCGGATTGTAAATGGGCCCCATTCTTCGGAACAAGAGGGAGATGCGATGAATGGTTGGTGCCGAATGAAACTTTAATATGCCTTTGTTACGTCAATACCAGACACAAGGTAAGACAAAAGAAAGTTTTGACGCTAGCAGCAGTAGAAGACAAGTGGTGTCTGGATTTCCATTTTTGCAGGTTTTGTCAATGGCACGGCATGTGACTCCGCTGGGCCAGTAAATATCAGAATGTTAAAACAAGCCCTCGGAGGCACGAAAGGGGCTAGAAAATATCAATCACATTGACAAAAAAGAAAACAAGTAGGAGGGACTGGGGTTATTTCGGTCACGGGGCTATGTTTGTCACCCCACCCTCGCATCTGTCCTTAGCTCCCACCGAGTTTGCTCTTGCAAACATACTGACAGGAAAACGAAAATGTACAAATTATGTGACATCCCAACGAAGTCATCTCTTGGAAAGATGAAAGACTTGGAGTGTCACATAAGTGTTTTCTGCCCAAAAAACTTAATTTCGGCCCAAATTCCAAACTTTAAGTCTCTGACAGCAATGCGTGTAGCTTCTTGGAAGACAAAGATTTCCACAGTGTTTTTACTATGTCATAAACGTATGTAACTGGAGTTATTAACAACACAGAAGATAAAGGCCTGCTGCGATCATGAAATGAGAGATGCGGCCTTATTTCCAAAATGGGAGCACAGGGCCACACTGGCCAAGCAGCATGGGGTTAGTTTGTCAAGGTGCTGAGGTTGCACCACTTGTAGGTCCTGAGTTAGGCCTATATCAAAATATTCCAAAGTCAAAAATGGCCTGCTGGCCTGAAGGCCTTGTGTCCCCCGTCGCAGAAGTGACCAGAAACATGTGGCAAAAACTGTTTTGATGGCTGAAAATAATGTGGTGCACTGTACCAGTGATAATGTGAAGTCCAATGACACTGTAGCTCATTGGTCATTGGTTGAACAGAGAGATGGATGAGGGATGGATATGAGCTAAATATAACCATGGGTAATGAGAGAGATTACAATTTTCATGACTTGTGGATGATGGACGCATCGCCAAGGCATAGTTTTGTGCCCATGGCTGAGATCTTCCTAACAAACCAATAAGAATGTCATATGAATTTGGTGAGCCTCCATCAAAGCTGTCAAAAGTTATTGTGAGTACAGTGTTCCTCACATCTTTTTGCTCAGTGACCTTGAAAACTAGGTGAAGGTCACTCATCATCGAACTAGAGCAAGGCCTTCATGAGAGGAATATGTGGTGTGAATTTGGTGATCCTCCATCAACGCTGTCAAAAGTTATTGCGAGTACAGTGTTCTTCACATGTTTTTGCTCAGTGACCTTGAAAAGTAGGTGAAGGTCAATCATCATTGAGCTTGAGCAAGGCCTTCATGAGAGGCATATGTGGTGTGAATTTGGTGATCCTCCATCAAAGCTGTCAAAAGTTATTGCGAGTACACTGTTCACGGACGGACGGACACACGGACGGACGAACAGCATTTCTCTGTCCTCCGTTCCGCGGGGCGACAGGGGACAAATAAAGGAGCTGATATATTATTTTTCAGACACCTATAGTGTCTTAATAATTCTAATATTTGCATTTATGTTATGTTCATGATAGAATTCCTATTAGGGCATTTGTTTGGAGGACAAGTATGGGTTTGTAGGGGTTTGCTCCATGCAACCCCTCCCCTTTCTCATTCTTTCATCTCCATCTTAATGGGGCAGGTGCCAGCCTTGGGGCCTCTTCATTTCATTCCATTCCTTTTTCAGTGGGAATGTCTCCTGCTCCTCTTTGGTGCCGTGGTCCTTACTCATCATCCAAAGGTGGAGAGGAGTGGGTCTAATGCTTCTCATGCAAAGAGGGGGCACATGATGACTGTGCAAATGTCAGTGTGCTCGCCTACATATGTCATAACTGCTACTCTGATGGTTATTATGCATAAATCAAAGCTTGTGTTGGTTCGTTGTAAAAAAGTTCTCACCATTTCTGTTATGAGAATATTGGACTGTCTTTTTCAGCTTCAGCTGATTGCCAACTATGACAATTTTACCCCCACCCGTCTGACAAAGTAACCCCGGGTATGGAGTTTGGTGCCCATTGGCGCACATAAAAATACAGTTCTTGTACAAGTAGATTAACGGACATCAACCGCTGCAAAGCTCGTTCCAGGCGAACCGTTAACGGGATGTGGGTTTCTCTTTCGGTGACGGGCTAAAACGAGGACTCATAACACACCGTTGGTCCAGGGGGTGAGGCAGAGCGCTGACAGATTCCCAGCGGTAGGTGGCAGCAACGGACGTTGGGCTAACCAACCAGCTCGTCAACGGCTGTGTCCCAATCAAGGACTGTCCTTGGTCCCAATTCAGAGGCTGCGTCCTTCGAAGGATGCAGCCTCGGAACTGGGACACAGCTAGCGAGCAAGTCTCTTGACAGACCTGCCCATGGAGGAGATGAGATGTGTCCAACAGCTTCAGCAGCCCCACCCCGGATCGCAATCCTCCGGTAGGCTTGTACGTTTGTTCTCCCTACAAGTCTCTGACCGAAACGGTTATCACGAAGGCATTAAAAAAATAAAAATAAAAAAACGGCGTCCCTGACTTCTCACTCCCAGGGCTGGCTGGCAGGGACAACTGACAAACAGAATAAACAAAACTGTAGAGTACAATGCATGCTGGTATATTGAGTTCCCTGGTATGGCAGACCCAAAATAGAACATCCATCCATCCATCCATTTTCTATACCCGCTTATTCCTCACTAGGGTCGCGGGGAAAATGGATCATAACAACAATATTTTAGAGGTCCTTACATCATCAACAGAGTCCACTCCCAAAGCCCTATTCATGTCAAAGGGCATTTAGTGTCACTTCATGTTTTGAGCGGTGTTAAGCTGATGTCACCTGAATATTCGGAGTGAACAGGGGCAGCGCAGTAGTGCTGAGGGCATCGCTATTTGCCCACAGCAAGAAGATTTTGCATATCTTGCATGTTCTCCTGATACTCTCCAGCATCCAGTAACCTCAACCAAGAATAAAGACATCGATAATGGGATGGATGGGCATCCTGTGCTGTGGCTTTCCTATTCTCAAAAGTTTGCCTGTCTTCCCCACCGCATCAGTCATGGCTGGCCCAGATGGTCTCTAATGGCATGCTACTGCTTCCCACCCTGTGCCCATGATGCTTTTCCCGATGAGTAAAAATACTCATTCCTTCACTACGACCCCATTTATCCAACTGACCAGTTCCCAGTCTACAAAAGTCATGGTCGTGCTATGTTATGGCATGTCCAGTTGAATGCCTTAGTAAGCTGGCCAAAATGGTTAGAGGTTATTGCTACCAGTTTTGGCAATCTCTAAAAGACACAGGAGCATGAGTTTTGGTAGATTCCTTCCTGCTTCGTTGTAATTTTGAGGGCTTAAAATTGCAAATTTATTTCAGCTAAGCTCAGCTCTAAGCCCCTTAATGATACTGTAACTAACACATTGGTACAATGAAGTTCAGACCAAGGATACAGTCTTACCCGCACACTGTAAAAATATCTCAAATTCTCCTGAGAAGATTTTTTTTCACTGTTAATTTGCGCAATTATGACAGTTAATTACGGCACCAACAGTTTGTATGACAGATAAATGTGCATGTAACACTGCTTAAAAAAGCAAAATAAGACCAAGAAAACATTTTCACTTGGTTCCTGGATCTAATCTTTGTTATTATTCACTTTCAAAGTGCCTGAGGCCTCATTATCTTTTCTTGATAATAAGGAAGTGGTTTCCATTGTGGTTTATTTCAATGAGCGTGTTCGCATTAGACTTAAGGTCATTGTTTCAATCAAATCAGTGAGTGTTCAAATCGAGAACAGTCAAACAGCAATCCTATTGTGAACTGCTCCTTCTTGTTCATAAAAAAGGCCACAGTCTTCTAATAAGCAAATAGCAATTTTAAGATAACAATTTAAGTGCTCTTCCATGCCATCAAATGACAAGACAAGAGATCACATTCAGGAGTTTGCGAGGAGGGAGGGCAGGGCATTGGAATGTCTCTGTACAACTGTCGAACAGTGATTTTTCATTTATTTATTCTCGTCTGGAGTGTGAAGTGCTGTTGAAACTCTCAGTCAATCAGATAGAAGCACTTGCACATAAAAACCTTTCAATCAGGCATTTTTGACATTTCACAGCTATCATAAAAATGCTACAATACTACAATGCATTATACTCTCAGATGGGTTTTAATTGCCAATGTCCTTTCTAAAATCTGTCGAAAGCGCCTAATGCTGACCCAACTCCAGGCTTTCTCCCCCTCCCTGAGTTTCGGTGGGACAAAGTGACATCCCCATTCACCTAAAAACTTCAAATCGGTGCGATCATGCAATTAACAGAATGGCTCTAAACCCAGATTTTCAGGAACCCTTGTGTCACATCTAACATAACATGACTGGCGAGAACAGGCCGTTCAGCCCAACTACGCTCACCAGTTTCTTTATACTATTGTAAATATATCCCTTCAGATACTCAGTGACTCAATGGCATCTAGCTTGAAGTCAAGCCTGCTCTTGAAAACCCCCAAGGTCTCTGCCTCAACAATATGGTCAGGCAAGCTATTCCACATCGAAATTACTCTTTGGGTGAAGAAATATTTCCAAATATCAGTGCTAAATTTACCTTTGATCAACTTCCATTTGTGACCCCAAGTTCTACTCACAACATTTGGTCGAAGGAATCCAACATAATTCACTTTGAGGTCTTTAAATATGTTAAAGGGATTAACAATCAAATCACCCCTTAGTCTCCTTTTCCTAAGACTAAAGAGATTAAGGATCTTCAGCCTCTTCTCATAGCTTTCATCTTTTATACCTGGAATAAGCTTAGTGGAACTTTCTCCAGAGCCTCTATATCTTTCTTAAGGTATGGTCCCCAGAACTGTACACAATACTCCAGATCTCCCTCTGTCTAAGTAAAAACTGTGATCTGAGCTAACTGAAGTCGAAGTGCTGACATTTACATTATATTCCCCACCCATTTCTGGTTGTGGTCATTTTCTGTTCTCTGGTTGACTGATCTTATACTGTGCCATCCGGTCTGTGCTTTATTCAGGATGGCAAACTGCTGAAGTGATATGTTTTTGGGATTGTGTCAGATCTGACCTACCGTGGGAAGTCATCCAGGTCACCTCCTGCGCACATTGTACATCACCATGGGTATGCTTTTCTGCCAAATTAATGAATGAACAATGCATTTTCATTGCGATTTCTTACAGATGCTCCAAGCACTTTACAGGTTCATAGGGGAATCTCACCTCACCACCATCAACGTGTAGCACCCACCCAATGTGTTGTCATGTGATGTCCTCGTGCTTCTCTGAGGACAGAGAGTTTTTTTTCCCGCCTTTCCTCAGAGGGCTGCGCCTCAAACAGAATTTATCAGATGCTTGTGGATTCTGTTTGGTCACCCTTCTGGAGCCTTTCAATGTGCAGTTAGACTGGATCAAGGTTGGGCGGACAACTAGACTGGGTATTTCATTACAGCAAGGGGCGCAGAACCCTTTAACTGGAGATCTATACTGGAGGTATTCTGCTCGGGGGGTTTTAAGTCCAACCTTAAAAAAGCAAGACTTGTTTAATGGCTATAGAGAAGGACAGCCTAGCCCTGTTCCTCGTGGTCTGCTGTGTAGGTTTTCACCTCAAATTTCACAAAGTACACATCATTCCACAGCTAAAGCAGGGTTTCGCTATCTCTTTAACAACTTTGAAGAGTGCTCCAAAACAAACATTGCTTTAAGGCAATAGTGTGGAACTGTTGAATGGAATAGCATTAGCAGGCAAATGTAAGCACATTGACAATACTAAAATAAACCTAAAATTAAGCCCTCCAGTTGCTATTTTTGCACACGAAGCTCATTGTTTGTATATTGTAGCAGCAGTCAATGCAACAGTACATGATTAGGAGTGTTGAAGTTGTCGCGATTTTGAGCTTTTCATTAAAATATGCCTAAATTCACATCGCCAAACCTTGATTGATTTGTTTCAAAAACATTTCTATGTAGTGGAATAACTATGATCGCACCCTAATGTGGCATTCAGTTCAAGGTTCATTTGACAGTCGCAGTGCTTCCGTATCTAGTTTGAATTTTTTTTTTTACCAGCTATTTTCTCCTGTTGCAGGCCATGAAAAGAAAGCCTTTATTCTCGCATGACTACAGTCTTTAAAATTATTTCTATAAAGAAAAACCATGATGTGAAAACAGAAAACATGTTTTAAACTAGACGCAGTCCAGTTGGTTGCCTGCGACCGCGACTGGTGTCCCCCGGTGCGCAGCTGTCAGATGAAATTGGGCAAAACCCCATGGGCATGTCCATTGCCCATCTAGTAGATAATGCTGTTCTTGTAAATGTGAAAAATGGTGTATATAAGTGGGGTTCAGGATTCCAAGGGAGTGGCTTAAGTAGGCAATGGAATCTGTCAGGGTAATTTTTGTTGAATTAGACCTCATTTTGAATGTTTAGGTGCAATGGATATGCCAAAGCTGCGACGGCATCTTAGTGATGCCAGTAAAACATCTAAAGGTATATGGCTCTGGAATATTTATGCCAAATTTCGTACAAAATCACTGAATGGTTTTCGCTGTATGACTGGAATGGCACATGGAACATGATGGCAGAAGTCCGTTGTACCATAGATCCAAATAACGCATGCATGGTGTGGTGTGGTGTGCGTGCGTCTCTCACTGTCTCTCTCTCTCTCTCTAATACCATGATGTGCAACATATTGGGCCACTGGACGTTAATCGGGCTCCTGGAGGGAGAGGCTTACAATAATGTGAAGAAATGACCAAGTGTATGGGTCAGTAATCTCTGTCATTTGTTTACAATATTGTACGCCACTCGGATCATAATACCTGTTTCTTTTGGCATCAAATTGTTACTGTATTATTTTAATCTTTAATGCAATAGATCCACACCTGTGCTTCATTGAAATATCCATCTCTGGAATAAAAATTGCATGCTGCACTCGTTATCATAACGTTTCGTTTCCCTCCAGGAGCCTGATTAATGTCCAGTGGCCCAATATGTTGTACATTGTGAATACTAATTTTAGATAACAACTTAATATAAAACTGAATAAATATGTCTATTTATTATGAAAGAATATCATTACACACAGGCTGCATTAAATAGGAGTGGTGAGATGGACATATTTAAGTATAATTAAAGTCATGATACATTTTTGCAAGTTATATTTTTCATGCGATCAGGTTATATTTATGCAAAACATCAACAAAGAACTATTGTAAAAATAATTTAGTACATTCTGCTTCTAGCCTTCATTGGAACAATAATTGTGCTAGCCATATGAAATTGAATAACTAATTATTTATAAGGTAGAGCGACCATTACAACAAAGTCCCAATTTTTTTCTCAAAGAACTTTTTTCTGAAAATAGCAACCAACCTCAGGACCAGATATGTGTGTATGAAAAGTTTCGTAATGATATCTTCGTAAATGTTCATAAAAAGTGTGTGACGTTGTGTGGTACGGCGGTGCAACCAAAATTCAAGTTGGCCGCCATTGCGGCCATTTTGTTTTTCCGATTTGACCGAAATTCAATAGCAACCTACCTCGGGACCAGATATGTGCGTATGAAAAGTTTCGTAATGATACTGTATCTTCATAAATGTTCATAAAAAGTGTGTGACGTCGTTTGGTACGGTGCACGATAACGATCAAGATAACGATCACGGCGCACAGGAATAGTCACAAACGCTATTTGTCTCCGCTCCGGGGGACATAATTCTGAAAGTGAATTTAGTTCAAGTTTGGCAATCATTCAAACCATACTTGATGTTAATAACATTAAGAAAGAGGCCATGCAAAATATGACTGACGATCTCGACAAGTAAAAAAACACCTTACATGAAGGCTGCACCAAAATTTTTGATTGATGGTGTCTGGCTACTCTTGGCAGACAGTGATAAATTAACATTTCTCAGGTCATGAACCTTGACCTCCTCATTTTTGATGCCTTCACCAGAATGTTGAAATAAGCATATAAAACAAGGGTATCATGGTTGCAAATGTGATATTGTGCTGGATGTTTATCCACAAAAATGATAATGTTCAGCAATCTCTCACCATATAAAACTGAAAAAAGCCACAAACTGAGTAGATTTTAAGAATTGTCCCCTCTCACGTACATTGTGATGTTGTGGGGCTCTGCAGCTGTGAAACTCTGGTCACTGTGCCAGCCAAATTCACCTCTCCAAATGAGAAAAAGTCTGTGGACACAACACCAGCAGTTAACATCATAACCTTTGCAACCCAAGCAACATTATATAACAGGTTGTCAGTTTGTTGACAAAATGCATCCAAAAATACCATTGGGGGCTTATTTTATGACAAGTCTTTTTAACCTGCAGGTGCCCTATGGTTATGAATAGCAGAGATGCCAAGGCTTACGTCTTAGGCGTGAGTTTTTCCTCTTAGTGGCATTCACATTTCTGTGCCGTAGTCAGCAATTATTCAATCAAAGCGCACTGAAGAAATTCACTTCACGGAATTTAAGTCATTGTGCATCAAGTTAATCAGTTTCACATGCATTACGGTAGATGTCCCCACTAATGACATGGAAATCGATTATGACCCGGGAATTCTCAATCTTGTCTTTACTGAGGGATTAAAAGCAATGGAACTGCATAAAAACATTTCAAATGGTCTTATTTCATTAAACAATTTAAACAATTGTGAAACACATGGATTGTTCCAATCCCTGAGTAAAGAGAAGCACGGGAAGTCTGGAGTCATAATAGCTTTCCATGTTACTTGTGATGAAGTGCACCTTTACGCAAGTGAAACGGAAACTTCAATGCACAAGGATTTTAATTCCGCATGTGAATCTCATTTAGCGTTCAATGAATAATTATGGACTATGGTGAATAAGCTTAAAAAGTGCTTAAAACCTATGCCGAATGCATGAGACTGGCATCTCTGCTTTAATCAACCGAGGATGGTCAAGCTGGTTGAAGCTACGTCTTTGAAAGTTTTAGCTGGTCAACCAGCCCTTCACAATATGACTCCAGCTTACTTGATAGAGATGGCAATTTCGACACCGAAGTTCGAATGGTTTCAAAACTTTTTAAAGGGGACCTAACATGCTGATCCTTCTTTTAATACATATTAGTAATGTTATAATGTTGGTTGTCCATGCTCAACCTCTGAAAAGGTTCTAGACATAAGATACAGGGATTTTGCCGTAATTCAAGAACGTGATTTCGTGAGCGCGATTTCCTCTCTGAACAGCTCCTCCTGAGATCTTCACGAGATCTGGGTAAAACGTGACGTCAGGTTGTGCCGTCCAATTAGTACAGACCTAGCCAGAACCAACCACTGCGCTGGACCTGCCCACACCAGAAACTATTCTAGCACGCACTAACAACGGCAGTTCATACTATGCCTCAGTAGCGTCTACATTTTTGGAAATATAAAAGAAGAACCGCAGATCATTTGAGGTGCAATTTTGTCAGTATCTCTCCCAAAGCTACTTGTCCGTTTACTTTTGGACGCGAAAAAAACAAATATTTCTCTTCCAAAAGACGATGCCACCAGAAATCAGAGGGTAGCTTTTTTTGTTTGCTAGCAGCAAGCAGCCACGGCCAAAGGGAACGTTAGCTGTTTGTGCTCAGCATTTCACCAAAGACAGCTTTGTCAATGAAGGTTAATTTGACACAGGATAAGCGCTTCAGCTGCTTCTCAAACCTGATGCAGTTGCATCGATCAAGCACTTGGAGCCACAAGCTGTAAGTAACCATATAACAGCAAATAATGTAAGTGAAGCTAACGTGTTAAGGGTGGCTAGCAGGACTACTAGTGATAGTTAGCACTAACAACTGGCCCAAACACAGGCTTTGTAATATATCTGAAGATAAAGCCTGTATCTGTCGTGACTCACAGACACAAAAGCTGTAAGTTGCTTTTACTGCATAAGCCAAACTGACGTGATAGCCAGTTGATTGTGGCTGTAGCACAGTGGCTAACGTAGCCAAGTTACTGTTGGTAATGTTTGTGTCCTAATTATCCAAGAGTGATATCAGGGCAAATCCTACAGAAGGTGTGTGAACATAAACCTCATTTGAAACTAACTTATAATACTTGTTTGTCATTTGGATTCTTGGTACAACTGTTCACAGTAACAGAACTTGCTGTCAATAAAACCTGTATTGCAAGGGTTTGTCTCTGTGGTTATGACTGCTCGGTTACCAGCTAATGCATGTTAGTTTACGTGTCGTGCTAATTAAAAATGCTCCTGATTAACCTATATGCAGTAATTCTGATCGGTATGCTTGTGTTACTTTGGTAAGCATCAATGTGGCAGTTTCATCATAACGTTGCCCGATTGTAGCCACTACAGTTAGTGATCACTTCACTTATCCATGACTGGGATCAGCCGGATACTTCACAAATGTCTGAGCAAGCTCTCTGGTGCTACCATGAAAGCAATGCGAAACGCAGAAGCTCTGCCAATTTACAAATTATTTCTCTGCACTATCTTGACATAATTTCATCCCCCTTGAGAAATTGTTGTGGCTAATAAAAAGCCGAAAAAGGCAGAGATTAGATAGGTAATTCTTTCCTGTAGATGCGATCAATTCGCTAGCCCCACATAAGCTACTTGTCCGCGCTGACGGAACTTACGGTCTGCAAAACCTATATTCTGAGCAAAACCAAGCTCTCTCTAACTGTCGCGTACTATCCATAAAGCTGCTTTCACATCAGACACGAAACAAATTTTTCGCAGGACAGATTAGCCTACATTCAAAGTCAATGCAAAGACGCGAATGGGCACTTCAAGCAGCTTTCACACTGGACGCGAAACGAATTCGCGTGACAGATTACATTCAAAGTCATGACCGCTTATCAGCTACTCCGTGTTAGTTCGTGTGCTCTGCAAATTAAAAATGCTCCTGGTTAACTTATATGCAGCAATTCTGATCGGTATGCTTGTGTTACTTCTGTAAGCATCAATGTGGCAGTTTCATCATAACGTTGCCTGATTGTAGCCACTACAGTTCAAGCTAACCGGAGAGGTGCTGTATGTGTCTGCTGAGTTGGGCTGCAGTTAGACCAGACTTAGATTTTGCAGATCTTGGGGTGCATTTTTGGGTGCTTATGAAACGATCGCTTCACTTATCCATGTCCAGGGTCAGCCTGATACATCTCCTATGGCTGGGCAAGCTCTCTGATACTACTGGTGAAAGCAATAGGGTAGTGCACAGGCTATAACGTGTCTGGTATAACAAACAATTTCTCTGCATTGCCATCAATTGAATATTAAATTCTTTCCTGTAAAAGTGATCGATTTGCTTGCTCCACAAAAGCAGCGGTTCACGCAAACGGAACTTATAGTCTGTAAATTATGTTCATTACATAACCTGAGCGCTATCTAGCTCTCGGCGCCATCCAAAATGCGGCCATTTTCCGTGAGGAGAAGCTGGTCATTCCGAAGCAATGAGTAAACCATTACCACGAGCAATTTCCGAAAAGGCCGTTTAGCCTGGAGCTTTTGCCCCTCCGTCATAGAACAGCGCAGAAGCTGTTAGTTTCGCCATGCTGACAATACACCACAGCTATGCACGCGAACAAGCAGGTCCTAATAAACACCTGTAATGTGAACAAATGCCACTAGATGGCAATATTGACCTTTTTTTTTTTGTTAAGCCCAGTCTAGAGCTAGGTTTGGGCATTTCCTGGGCATGTCTGAGAGGGAAAGTCCCAGAGAATAAAAAAAGTCTAAAAGGTGGGAGGGGGCTGCAAAATAGTATATAAGGAGAAAAAATGAGAGAGTAAAGTAGTAGGAGAAATTGCAAGGAGAAGGATACATGAAGCACTTAAGAAACTGAGATCCTTAAGAACCCCGGTACCGGGGATGGTTATTACGCATTATAAATTCAGCATTTTTTCAAATCGCGACATTGTAAAGCGGCATATCCACATTTTGCGAAGAAACTTGGCCAAAAGCTCATGTAAACCATTTTTACTTCAACTGAACACAATTCAAGCACCAAGCAAGTAAATAAGCATGCAGCAGAACATAGGATAAAATCATATCAGTGCTGAATCGCCAGGATTTCTGCTGAATTCGTGCTATGCATAAAAACGATACCTCAGATAAAAGAGGAAAGTCCACAGAATGCAACGATATGAGCCCTGTCATTTTAAACCGACACCACATTGAAAGAACAGCAGGCATACACTTTACAGTCTACAGAGATGAGCAGAAAAAAAATTTTACCTTTGATATTTTGCAATAAAAAAACTGCTTGAGGGTAAATCTCCGCTTGCTACTGTTAGCCCAATGTGTTCGGGTTATTACGAAACTAGATCTGCCGGGATCCTAGCATGTTCTTTCCCAGGGCGTTGCTTGAAATATCTCAGCTCCGTAGCATTCCACCTCCTTGCAATGTACTTTCCAATCTGCTTTCGGCTTGCGATGCTGTCAGGAAGACTATGCCGGGAGGAATTTGATTGTATGGGACATATGCATGTTCTTGAATAGCGCGACAATATAAACGCATAACTAGTTTGTTTCAGGTATTATTATTACGCTAAATATACAGCATTCATTTTCAAAGTCGTTTTCTGACAGAATCTTTGCACTATTCCGCACAAATACTGAGCCTACAACAGTACAGTAGCCCACGTATTTTCCTTACCCTTTTGTTGAATGGGCAATTTCACCATAGACTATTGTCGATTGGCGCAGCCTATTGGATAAAATGCTGCGCTGCTGAAAGGAAATTGTGAAGGTACGATTCCTGATCGGGGTACCTTTTATTTATTTATTTATTTATTTTTGGAATTAATCGCAGGTGCCTTCTACAAATAATCACTGGGGTTTTTGTTATTCTTACTTTTCTTGAACATATTTTCACATTGCCTTTGTTTTTATCATTTTACTTATTTGTTTTGTTTTTTAATAAATATGCTCCAGTGGAGTCAAACTTAATTTTCATTGCATGTATTATCTTTGAATGGGAAATTGTATAGGCAACAAAACTGGCAGAAATAATAATAATTTTTTTTATTCCAAAAATTAAAAAATGTTGTATTTGGTTGGAATGGATGCCTGTAGTGATGTATAAGTGAAATTTTATGGGTTTTACTGCTTGTTATGTAAGAAATCTGAAATGGAACACAAGGCACCTAAATTGCCAAAATGGAGAAGCCACCTAGACATGCCTCTATAATTTTGTTCTGATTGACCTGATCAGAATAAACTTTGGCACAGATAATAATGACATTCTGTGCTGTAATTTTTTGAGGTTTCAGGCTGCAACTCAACAAATTCACAAGGGATCGAAGTAAAAATTTGTTCGGTGCAAAATGAGATCTTTCATTTACACTGTGTTTCATCTCCATTTACTCTGACTCAGTGACATATATAGTGATTTTTACACCAGGTATGAAATCCCAAATGGTTTTACCTTTATTACGATACCAAGATTATTCAAATGGACCAAGCAGTCGCAGAGATATACTTATTTATACTCATTTCATTTTGGGCTTGCCATTTTCAAAAAAGAGGCTCAGGGCTTAAGGGGTTAAAGCTGTTTAAGTTTTAAAATTTTGTCTGTCATCCCTTGCTGTCGTAAATCTCATAACAAATTGGGGCCATAACAAATTGGGGGCTCGTCCGGGATAGACCATTGTGCAAGTCATTTATTGAAAATCAAACATTTCAAATTGTGAAATTGTTTTTTTTTATCTATATATATAGGCAGATCAACAGCAATGGATGATTTCTTGGCATCACCAACCGTAGAGGTAATATGCAGACATTTAGAGCTGACAGAGGTAAAACCAGCCATGCGAAAAGTAAGACTGGTTAGAGAGATTGTTGAATATTATATTGATGAAAATGTGTTTGCAACAGGAGATCTGGAACAGTTTCCAGTGGAAAATCCAAATGTAGAAATGGAACTTAAACTAAAAATGCAAGAGATGGAAAGGGAGGAAAGAGAAAAAACAAAGAGAATTTGAGAGGGCAGAAAGAGAAAGGGAGGAAAAAGAAAAACAAAGACAATTTGAGAGGGCAGAAAAAGAAAGAGAAAGAAAGGCAGTTTGAATTAGAAAAATTAGCAAGAGAGAGATATTTTGAGTTACAGAAATTCAATAAAGAAGAAAGGATCCAAATGGAGCCACTAAAAATCAAAATTGAAGCTAAAAACAAATTTGTGCAAGCCAGGAAGTAAAACTGGTACCTCCATTCTCAGTGGAGGAGGTAGATAAGTATTTCCAGTGCTTCGAAAAGGTAGCTAAGAGTTGCCAGTGGCTAAAGGAACACTGGCCTCTGATGTTGCCAACTGTCCTCAAGGGTAAAGCTCAACAAGCCTATTTGGCTTTGTCTGCAGATGATTCCTCTGACTATGATTTTCTCAAAAAGGTTATTTTGAGAGCTTATGAGTTGGTTCCAGAGGCTTACCGACAGAAATTCAGAGGTCTGAAGAAATCTGAAAATCAGACTTATGTGGAATTTGCTAACGAGAAGAAGGTTTGCTTTGAGCGCTGGTGTACTTCTATGGAGGTCAAGGATGATTTCAACTCACTAAAAGAGATGTGGTAGTTGAAAAATTCAAGAACTGTGTTAAGGATGAAATTAAGACCTACCTTAATGAGAAGGAAGCACTGAATTTGCAATCAGCTGCCAAATTTGCAGACGAATATGTTCTCACACATAAGTCCAAATTTCAGTCTAGCAGTAACAATAAATTGTTCCAATTTCGGAAGAAAGGTAACAGTGATACCCAAGATTCCTCACCCATAGACAAAGACAAATCTGGTGATGGTGCTCAGAAATCCAGTCACGGGTCTGATCAAAGTATGAAAGCTGACAGTGACAAAAGTGGTCTAGTTTGCAATTATTGCAAGAAATCTGGTCATTTTACAACTAATTGTTGGTTCCTTAAAGCTAAGAAAGAATCAGAAAAGGATACCAAACCAATTGCCTTTGTGAAAACAAGGTTAGAAACCCCTGGAGTAGATGATCGATCTGCTAAACTGCCTGCTCCTTGTGGGGCTAAAAAGCCTGATACTGCTGACTTTGTGAGGGAGGAATTCCTTCCATTTGTGTCAGAGGGATTTGTGGCTCTGAATGAGCATTCTCCTCCTGTCCCCATATATATCCTATGGGATACCGTAGCTTCTCAGTCACTTTTGTTGATGGACTCTTTGGAGTTAAGTGATGAGACCGCTTCTGGGGATTTCATACTTGTACAAGGTATTGAAGGGAGGACTGTATCTGTACCCCTGCGCTCTGTATTCTTGAAGTCAGATTTACTTACAGGACAGGTAAAGGTGGGACTTATGTCAAGTCTACCTATCAAGGGTGTTTCTCTGTTACTAGGCAATGACCTGGCTGGGGGCAATGTAGTTCCCCCTGTTCATCTTACTTCACAGCTGAGCACTGAAGATGGCGATGAAGACCCATCTCTGTATCCTTCTTGTGCAGTCACCCGTGCTATGGCTAAGAAGGCTCAAGAAGAAGATGAGGTGGTGCCGTCCAGCACATTAAATAATCATGACTCAGGTGGATCGCCTCATAACTCTGTTCAGCCTACTATAGTTTCCCCGTTTGAGGACTTATCAGACACGTTTATCAGTTCTATGTTCAGCCAGCCAGATGGGTCTGGTGATTCTGATATGTCTGGAGACTTGTCTCTGTCCAGAACTGTCGATGCTGAAATCAACGCGCCGGGCTGTCGGGCATCAACCAGTGTCACAGAGCCAAGTGGACCCGCACAGCGGCCAACGTTACATCTCCGGGGGGCGGCGGAGAATACAATGCTATGTCGCCCAGTAGCACACACTGTTGTCTCGGCAGCAGTGGAGAAAGTGCAGCCCCGGGCCGCTGTCACTGGCAGTCAGGTGAATCCCGATGTTGAATATATTTTTTCAACAACAGACAGTATTCCCTGCGATGACCCGTGTGGGTTAAAAGTCAAGTGTAAACAAAGACGGAACCCCGCAGGGGTCAAACAACTGTCTAGTGACTCGCGTCATTACGCAACGCTAAAACAAAGACACTTCAAGTTTTTTCAAACGGTAAATCATGCACAAGTAATTTGGAACTCACACTCAAAACCCAAAGGATTACTGGGGGGTCATCTAAACATCAGAAGCCTTTTACCTAAAATAGATCAGATAAGGAAACTGCTTTTGGAGTCTAATTTTGATTTTTTATGTATAACTGAGAGTTGGCTGAATGGCAATGTCTCTACTGACCGAGTTAACGTATCTGGATATTTATGTTATAGGAAAGATAGAAAAGGTAAAGTAGGAGGGGGTGTTTTAATTTATATTAGGGAGTGTTTTAAATGTGTAGAACTTCAATTGTGTGTAAGTATGGAGTGTTTAGGACTTAATGTAATACTTTCCCCAAATATGAATTTTAATATAGTTGTTATTTATAATCCTCCATCTCATGATGCTGATATGTATAATGAACTCAAGAGTCTTCTTTCTGCCTGTGATAAATGTAACGAAACCATTTGTCTTGGTGACTATAATGTGAACTGGATGGATAAAAAGGGTAAAATAAAATTGAAATCTATTATGGACAAATTTAAATACAAACAGCTGATAGATAAACCTACCCGTATTACTAGAAAGAGTGAAACTCTTATTGATCTGATTTTCACAAACAGACCAGAAAGAGCAATAAAAACATATAATCTCATTACTGGACTCTCAGACCACAATATGACCTTGATTGTTAGAAAGCTAACACGTAAACGCCTGGTTCATCATAGTACACCAGAAAGTCCATTTTTAATGACAGGAATCCCTAGAACAAGTAGAGCTAGCTTTGAACAAGATTTAATGGAAGCCAACTGGGACAGGGTTATTAGAGAGCCGGATTTAAACATCAGTGTGAATAACTTCACCTCAATCATTGGTAATCTAATAAATAAATACACAAAAACTTGGGTAAGTAGACCTAAGAAATACTCTCTCCCATGGTACAATCATGACATTCTCCAGCTCACGAAAAAGCGAGATCTTGCTCTGAAAAGGTTCTTAAAAACAAAAAACATTACTGACCACCTACACTTTACTGGTCTGAGGAATAAAGTGGTGTCTGAGCTAAGGAGGGCTAGGAGTAACCACTTCCGCAGGCTTATTGAAGAGGCCAATGGCAACAGTTCTAAACTATGGCAGCATATCAACAGAGTAACAGACTCAAGTAGGCATAAACACCCTAAAATAAATAGTTTGAAAGTAGATAATAACCTCATTGACAATAATGAGTCTATAGCAAATGTTTTTAATAAATTCTTTATTGAGTCTGTACAGGAATTGTCTCGTAATTTTAGATCTATTGAGTTGCCCCCTGAGGAGCTTGACAATGTCCACCCAGACGGTATCCGAATCAAAGAGGTATCTAGTGATACAGTAAAAAAATGCATTGCAAAAATGAGTAACTCAATGTCAAAGGATATCCACAATCTATTTGCAGATTTAATTAAGAAAAACCAGAACTGTTTGCTAGAGCCTATTACTTATTTAGTTAATTTATCAATAAAAACAAATCTATTTCCAGAGAGCTGGAAAACGGCGATAATCGCCCCTATACATAAGTCAGGAGACAAGGACACGGCAAGTAACTATAGGCCCATTGCTCTCCTTCCAGTTGTCTCTAAATTACTGGAGAAGATTGTTGCTGCACAACTAACAGAATATTTGGAGTCTAAACAATTACTGCACCCACAGCAGTTTGGATTTAGACCCAAATATTCCACAGAGACGGCTAACTGCTATTTACTTGACAGGGTCAAGGGTCTTTTGGTAAAGGGACATGTCGTGGGTACAGTGTTCCTGGACTTAAAAAAGGCCTTTGATACTGTCAACCACAGAGTGTTACTGTCTAAGCTAAAACACTTCCAAAAGTCTGGAGAGGCCCTACAGTGGTTTGATTCATACTTGAGAGGGAGACAACAGTGTGTCAGGGTCAATGGGGAGAAGTCACAGCTGCTTCCTAATAACATGGGAGTGCCCCAAGGATCTGTTCTCGGACCACTGTTGTTTACAATGTACATTAACGACCTTCCAAAAACCTGTCCAGATGTTAACTGCCAGATGTACGCAGATGACACTGTCATCTACGTGTCTGCTAAAACAGCGAGCATGGCAGCTGCGCATCTGACACAGGAATTATTGAACATCTCAAATTGGCTAGAGTTGTCACATTTAACCTTGAATGTCAAGAAAACAGTCTCGATGTGCATCTCAATACGTAGCAGGCCTGCTACGGATTCCTTTGAAGTACGAATCAAAAATGAAATTATTGATGAAGTGAGTGAAGTAAAATACCTGGGAATTATTTTGGATAAAAATTTGAAATTTGATAGACAGGTAAAGCACATCTCCAAAAAGGTTAAACCGAACTTAAACTGTTTTCGTCACATCAGAAGGGACTTATCATGCAAAACTGCACTTCTGTATATGCATGCTATGATTTTTTCACACTTGTCTAACAGCGTTACATCATGGTCACAATCTTCTCAAACTGTTTTAAAACCAATAAGATCAATTTATAAACAGGCTATAAAAATCATGGATCAGAAACCGATGAGATGGCACCATTGTGGTATTTTAAGAAAACACAATCTTTTTACTTTTGAAAACTTTGTGATTTATCGTAATATCAATCTGGTTTTTAAATGTTTAAATAATCATGTTTCAACTCTGTTTTCTGGTCTGGTTGGTCGACGTCAGAGCTCTGGTAGAGCAACACGTGCTTCAACAAATGGTGACTGTAATGTTCCAATGTGCAAGAACTCATTTGGTCAGTCAGCTTTCTCAGTTAAGGGGGCAAACCTCTGGAACTCTTTACCCGCGGAGCTAAAATTAGAGACAGAGGGTAATGTGTTTCACAGAGGACTCAAAAGATGGTTGAAATCATATCAACAATGCTCACATGTATAGTTTTTGACTGGTAACTTGAATGATTATGTCTGCTTTTGTTTTTTTGCTCGTGTTTTTTTTTTCCCCCTTTCATTTGTTAATGTCTTGGGTAATGGGTTGATGATGCCAAATTTACAAGTTTGTATGTATATATATTCCTTTTGCACTTAGGTTTTAGACTATACTTTTAGAAAAGTCTCCTGTGGACAGGTGTTGAAAACTAGCACTTGTGCTATATACACTGTAAGCAACGCATCTGGTTCGTCCAATGTGATTTGTGATGTCCATGTCAAATAAATAAAACATAAACATAAACATAAAGTGGTTGATTCAGGAGCAAAACAATGACCCTGAAATTTGTGTACTAAAGAGGAGAGCCCTTCCTGATAAAGAAATAGACACAGTTCCAGTTGGGTATTATCTCAAGGATGGTGTGTTGATGTGGAAGTCGCGCCCTCCTGATATCCCTGCCAATGCAGATTGGGCAGTGGTTAGTCAAATTGTTATTCCAAAGGTCTACAGGAATGAGATCTTAACAATGGCTCATAGTTTACCTTTAGGAGGTCATCTTGGTGTTAACAAGACTGTTGACAAAATCATGAAACACTTCTTCTGGCCTGGGCTTCGGCAAGACGTTTCCAACTTTTGCAAAACCTGTCACACTTGTCAGGTAGTTGGAAAACACCAGTTATACCCACGTGTAGCTCCTTTGAAGCCTATCCCAGCATTTGGGGAGCCCTTCTCCTAGGTCATTGTTGATTGTGTTGGTCCATTACCCAAGACTAGATCTGGAAATCAGTACTTGTTGACAATCATGTGTACATCTACCAGATTCCCTGAAGCCATACCTCTATGTAACATCAAGGCAACTGCAATCTCGGCTTTGATAAAGTTCTTCACGTTGTTTGGCCTTCCCAGGGAAATTCAGTCAGACCAAGTTAGCAATTTCACTTCCGGATTGTTTCAGCAGGTTGTGTATGAACTAGGTGCGAAGCAGATTCTTTCTAGTGCCTATCATCCTGAGAGTCAGGGTGCCTTAGAGCAGTTTCATTCCACCCTCAAGACAATGATGAGGACTTATTTTTATGACCATGAGAAAGACTGGGATGAAGGTGTTCATTTGCTGTAGATTGCAGCTAGAAAAGCAGTGCAGGAGTCTACTGTATTCAGTCCGTTTGAGCTAGTGTTTGGCCATGAAGTGAGAGGACCTTTGGTATTGTTGAGTGAACAATGGCAAGAGAAAGAGCCACATATCAATCTGTTAGACTATGTTAGCAAGTTTAGGGAAAGACTGCATGCAGCTTGTGACCTAGCCAAAGATAATTTGAAATCAAGTCAGGGAAAAATGAAAACTTAGTATGATCATAAGGTTAGAAGCTGTGAGTTTAAACCAGGATATAAGGTCCTTGTGTTGTTTCCCTTGCAGTCCAATACATTGCAGGCTAGATTTCATAGTCCTTATGAAATTTTGACAAAACTCAATGATCTCAATTACATTGTGAAGACTCCAGATAGGAGAAAGCCAAAACAGTCGTGTCACATTAACATTAACATGTTGAAGCCTTATCATGATAGGAATGCTAGGGTTGCAGCTGTCACTTCCGATCCTCCTATGGCCGAGACTTGTGAAGATGAGGGAGATGATGAACCTAGAATTAAAGCTGAAGTTCTTTCGTGTAAATTGACAAATTCCGAAGTGTTGCAAAATCTTGATGTAAAACTCCAGCACTTAGAACCCTCACAGAAAGATCAGTTTGAGAGGTTAATCAAGAAATATAACGATCTATCTCCTGATGTTCCAAAGAGAGTTTCTATAGCTTCTCATGATGTAGATGTAGGTGATGCCAAACCAATAACCAGCATCCGTACCGGATGAATCCTGAAAAGAGAGAGATTGCTGAGAAAGAGGTTGAGTTCATGTTAGAACATGATATTATCAGACCCTCCAACTCAGATTGGAGTTCACTCTGTGTGCTAATTCCAAAACCCGATGGAAGTACTAGATTCTGTACAGATTATCGCAAAGTCAATGCTGAAACTAGAACTGATGTGTTCCCAATACCTAGAATTGATGATTGTATCGATAGAGTAGGGCCAGCAAAGTTTCTGACCAAGATTGATTTATTGAAGGTAGGGATGTTCCGCTCGAAGCAGACACAGTATCGATCTTTCAAAGCAGAATTATCTCAGCAATATGTTTCTATTCCTCGTTTCACCGTGAAAAACACCACGTGACTCCCAAATGAAGCGTCATTACGTCACACGTGTATCGGCGACATGTTACTCGGGTTTTGAATCCAGGGCGGGATTTTTGGAGAAGACCCATTAAAATACTGGTACTCAAGGGCAGCAGTTTATCCCAATCTTTACAAGCTTGCCCGCAGATATCTTCATATTCCAGCAACTTCTGTGCCATGTGAAAGGGGCTTCTCCAAAGCTGGAGAGGAAGTAACAAAGAAACAGACTGAAGTCTAACTCAGCTGAAATGATCTTGTTTTTAAATAAAAATCTTTGAACCCTGTAAATCTCCTTTCCAACTTATGCAGTATTTTACTCGACTACTGCAATGAGTCCCTAGTTGCAAACATTTGCCATTTTTCCACAAAATTAAGAAAAATATATATTTCTTGTATTTCGATCAATCTTGCCAAAGCATATCTCCATTACATACAGTATTTTATGGTGGCACAATCACATAACTCAAGTATGTTATTTCCTTGAGGAAAAAAAAATGCACGTAGAACCTTTATGGTTAAACGTACATAACAGTGCCTGTTTCATGACACCTTGTCCTTTATGGTTCAACGCAAATGCTATGAAGATTGGCCAGCAGATGTCGCCATATTTAATTGTATCAAATGCTTCGCAACCCTGAGCCATTCAACACAATAGCTTCATAATTGATTCAGTAATTCAGAAAGCTTCAGTTTCTCCATCACTAATTGAAGGGTTATTGGTGTGTGCCTTTAACTGAGATGGCCAAGAGCATCTCTGCTTTTGTCCCACTATCATGGTTGTACCAGTATGAAGTCCTACCCATTGGCATGAAAAATGCCCCAGCCACATTCCAAAGGATGATGCAGTCTACAATCGCTGGATTGCCACACACGAGTGCATACATTGACGACCTGATCACATGGAGTGACTCCTGGGAAGAACATCTGAAAGATGTAGAGACGTTCCAGTGCTTGACCCAGGGTAACCTGACTGTTAACCTGAATAAGAGTGACTTTGGTTGTACTACTGTCACGTATCTTGGCTACGTCATAGGCCAGGGTAAGGTGGCACCCATAAATACTTAAGTCCAAGCCATCATGGACTTTCCAGTTCCTGACAACAAAAAAGCTTTGCGCCGCTTCCTTGGAATGATCGGGTACTACCGCAAGTTCTGCAAGAACTTTGCTGAGATTGCTCTCAGTCTCACCAACCAACTGAAGAAAGGTGTAAAGTTCACTTGGGATGAAGCATGCCAAAGAGCCTTTGATCGCCTGAAGTCTCTGCTGTGTCACTTCCCCGTGCTCAAATCTCCTGACTTCAACAAACCGTTCTCCATCATGGTCGATGCTAGCGACCAAGCTTGTGGATCTCTGCTCCTACAGAGAAGTGACTCTGATGACATTGAGCATCTCGTGGCACACCGAAGCAGTCCATAAGCTGTTGCTCCACTTTTAGCTGCTCCTCGCTGTCCATCTAAACTCAGACCCACCGGATTTCTACGGTCTCCGGTCTACACTTGGGCATGTCGACCCATTCTACAAATGTGTCTATATGGGGTGGATTCTACTTTTCTCTGCATACTAGCTATAAGTAGAAAAACCGCTGTACTCACCACTGTTGCCGTAGCAAACTGTAGCCGATAGAAAATTTGTTCTTGAGCTGTCAGACTTTCGCGCTGCGTCCTCCACTTCCGCCGCTGCGTTTATTAGAACAAGTTCATTTCATTAGTTCTATACACATGTACTGCCTTGGATTGCGGAATTTCCCCGCCGATTCTTTATCAGTTGGCAGACGCGTCTCACGCGTCTGGGGGAGACTGACCCCCAATTTACACCAAGCGCGGCTGCGCCGCTGCACTAGTCAATGCTCGTGTTTACACCAGATGCGCTGCGCCGCATGTCAGCAGCGTCCCAGTAGCAGCTTGGCGCTCCGCTCTGCAGAGAATATGCAGCAAGTCTATTTCTGCCGCTGGCAAGCCGTAATCGCGCAGATCTGAACATATCGGGGATACGTTTCCTATAGTTTGACCATATACATTTAGTGGATCCAACTACGTTAGTATTTGTGCTCATGGGAATCGCACACCAGATCGTGCCAGGCAGGAACTAACTATCAAGGGGAATACGCTTTTAACTAAAAGAAACCAGCCGCAAATCTTTGATATAAAATTCGTTTATATCTTATTTTTCAAAGTTATGATTTTGTTACAACTAAAACAAGGGCACATTTTTTTTTTATCTATGATGTTCACGGCCGGACTGTAGTAGGTTCTACAGCACAACAAAGACAGAAATTACTTTAAATGCAATTAAAGCAGAAAAAATAACAAAGCATTTACGGCCGTTGCACAAATATACTGGTAAAAATGACAAAATATGCAAAATCTGAGCAAGTCGATTGTATCAGCTGGCAGGACGTTGCGCTGACATTCCGTGTTGTGAGATGCTGCTGGTGTAAATTGAAGTCGCAAGCATGATGAAACAAAACCGTGGCGCTGTGCAGATGCGCCTGGTGTAAATCCGGGGTGACATGGAAAATTGCGTTCTGCAACCTCAGCCCGCCTAGATCCGCCCTCCACAGAGCTGGCCAACAGAAGAAAGTGGGCACACGGGGAGTGCCAAAGCGGAAGAGCCACCCCAATGATGCGTTTCAGGCAGAGTCTTCAATGGACTACAAGCAGGGTTTTTTGAGGATGGCAGTATGAGCTAAATAAGGACCCTGTTTTGGACTTTGAACGATCAGGAGTACTCTAGGGGAGTCCAAGATCAAAATATAAATTTGGAAATATAGCAAAATAGGTCTCCTTTAATTTTTCTGAATCTAAAACTTTATACCACATTTTCTTGATGTGTATAATCTCAGTGAGGTGCAATACCAACGAGGCAGAATCAAAAATTGTACTTTTCAATTCAATCTAGGCTTATATCTATATTTTATTACTGAGTTGGCGATTGGAGTAATTTCACACATCTCCAAAACAACCATGAATAATGAGTCTGTTTACCGCTAATATCGGTTTTACTGTGTGACAAAGGCGATGCACCAGGTTTCGAACTTACTTGTGAAGTGAAAACTGCATTTTGAAGCCGTTTTTGCCAGTAAAATCTGCTAATTCAATCAGCCGTGTTAACGTCAGCTAGTTTATATATAAAAAGCTGACCTGGCACAATCATTCTCAATGAATGAATGAATGAATGAGAGCATTTAACGGCAAAATAAACAAACTGTGCCATACAATAAGAAATAGCCATATCGTACAAAAAATAAATAATCGACTAATCGTGCCTGTGTCAAAACTATTAATATTTTTGGATTTGGGAAAAGGGGGGCTTCAGCGCAGCAACACCAATTATTAAAGGCTGCAATGACAGCTTCTGCCAGTGGGTGCCAATGTTGAGCGAGCAAGTTTTGAAATGTTTCGAGATGTTTTCTAAACATTTCGAGACATTGGTTTAAATATTTTGAAACGTTTCGAAGCTTCATATTTGCCATCCTTATTACTTGACCAGTTCAACTCGCTTTGACCACCATTATCAAGCCACAGACACTAGCTTTAACCACCTTCTTCCAGCTATGACCAGCAAATGGTGTTAAACATGATGGCTTAGCCTTAGACCATCTTAATTCAGCCCAAAATTCTGACTGGTTTTGGCTGGAATTTTCAGCAAGGCTTTGGCAATTCTAGAGATCTTAGATTTCGCTTGCATTTGAGCTTGCTTAATTTGAGAACTTCAGAGGTGAATGTTTGGTTTTCAACCCTTTGACTTATGCATCAGTAATTCTGAAAAAGAACCGAAAGTAACGCTGCATTTAATGCCAACCGGGATGATACAAGTTACTGAAAAAATTGCACCAACATGCACAGCTTTCCAAGACACGGCCCAAGCGGGCGAAGAGATGACGTAATGTGTTGGGCGTGGCTATCTGTACCGGGCAGGAAACGACAAAATAGCGCAGCAGATTGTGCGGATCACGTCGCCCTGACCACGAGAGGGAATTCAAAGAAACACAGCCGCAGTGAGGTAGTTATCAGACTTAATGTTTTATTTATTCTTTTCCACAGTGCCGCAATACATCGTTCGTTGCATTTTGATGGCTATCCAACCGCGCAGCCGGTCAAAAGCTGGGTTGGGTATTTCCTTAATTTCATTTAGTTGGCTAGAACAACTAGCTATAGCCTAACGTTAGCTGGTAATAAGTAATAGCTACTTATCTTTGTAATTCGCTCATATGCGAAATATTTATGAGCATGAGGGTTTACTTTACGATGCTAGACCGCGCCGTTTTTACTTGCTCGTCAACACTAGTCACTCGGTGGTAAATGGTCCTTTTCACAGGAAGAAATGATGTACCCTGCTACAGCTACAGCTCTTCAGCTAGCGCGCCGCGGTCAGGCGCAGTCTAAAATGTCGGAAAGGCCTTTGTGAATGACGTTCGTTTCTGCCTTTCTTGGCTTAGGTTTATAAACACAGGGGAATTTAAATCGTTATGTCTGCTGTTTAAGAATGTATTTAGTCTTTAAGATGGGCATTTAACGTTTGCTCATCCTGACCTGATTTGTGTTGCGAGCTATCATCAAAATACAAACGTCTGAGGCCTGAGTTTTTTCGCCATGTTGTCAATGCTGGAAAACACGTTGGTAGATCATCGACGGTTTCTAAAAATAATGAATTGTCTATTCTGGTGCATGCCCTGGGGTTAATTCTATGATTGTCATTTTTGGTCAGTATCCTGCTGAATTTGAATTGAATGCGAATCCAGCCCATGCCCCTTTTGTGAACCTTTTGCGCCCTTATTCTCATCTTTACGAAGTGAAGAGTTTGAATTTGCCGGGGTGCGGAGTGGAAAAGGAATCACTATTGACGTCCGATCGCACCTTGGCTGGTTGTTGTCTTGTTTTAGATGCCTTGTGTTTCGCTAGTGAGGTTTGTAGTTACAACTTTTGCAGAATTATGTTGTGATGCTAGTTCAGTTCTGATGTAAAACTGAAGGACGACTTCCCGCTTATGAGGAAATGGGCTCGAATGACTTAAGTTTTTGGGCTTATTGATGTTTTTGAAGTAGCCAATTTCAACGCAAAAAAATTACAAGTAAAGCATGCCGCAAAGAATGTTAGGTTATCCCGAGGATAAATATTTTGTTGAGCGGGTATTAACTTTTTACTATCCATTACCGCACCCGTGGCTGTTCTTTGTAAGATTCATAGTTGTTGAACGTGAACTCGTTTTTCGATGGATTTTGTACGCATTTGTTGGGACTGCCGATGTTTTTGTTCAATAGTTATTCGATTTTACGCACCTTCAGGAAGCCGATTGCGTTGCTGACGATGGCCGACGGAGAAGGGTATGTGGTGCGCGTGCGCGGTCTGCCGTGGTCCTGCTCCGTGGACGAAGTTCAGAGATTTTTTTCAGGTAAAACATGCGGCCATCAAAGTGTGTATCTCGGGTGGTTTTACGCGTTCTTCTGCCACATCGATGATGGAGGAGCCCAGCAGGACCGCACTAGGTAAAGGTACAAATGTAAGATTCTGGCTGATTATTCAGTTATGGAAGAATCTTAATCCGCCATTAGGTTTCATTAATTAAATTGTGTATGGAGGATCTTCATTCAGTATGGTAGATTAAACCCATGATATTTACAGACCCATATGTGCGTCCTGCTGAACTTCAGTCCTATTTTAAATTCCAGTTGAGATTATCAGATTTCAAAAGATCCCAAATGTTCTGCCGAATTGGGTACTGGGAAATGTGTATATAATTAACAAGATCTTGATATTTTCCATATGATGTAATCCTGTAGCCATAAAAACGCTGTGTCCTTGGTTTTAATATTTCAGTATAATTATGATGTTGCTTCAGTCGAACGCTGCAACTTTCAGATACAGAATATGTGACTTCATCCTAAATATGGGATTAAAAAATTCTTTTTCTGGCTTTGAACCTACCTAAGGGGAAATTCATGCAAAAATCAGAGTTCCTCACAAAAACATTGCATTTGTGAAATCCCACCCTTATCTGGGATTTCCAGTCTGAAGTGAGTAACGTGTGCTGCATCTTGGGAGTGGGTGCAGTTCACTGTTATCCTCCAGAATGTGCACTTCTCAGCAACTGCTACTTTTCACTTGGAGTCACAGACTTCTCTCTCACATGCGCACGTACACACACACACACACACACACACACACACACACACACACACACACACACACACACAAAGGTAGAGGAAACCCGAGCGCGTGCCCACTCAGAATGCACAGGGTGCCCAGATGGCCGATGGGAAGTGTTTGTGCAACCCAGCCAGTCAATCATAGAATTCTTCTGCAAGCAATTGTTTCTGAACCACATTAAACACAAACCAGTCATTTACTTGCACGTGTGTTTCTGTTTTAGACTGTAAGATTGTCAATGCCACATCGGGCATCCACTTCACTTACACGCGAGAGGGCAGACCCAGCGGGGAGGCCTTCGTGGAGCTGGAGTCGGACGACGACCTCAAAATGGCCGTCAAGAAGGACAGGGAGACCATGGGGCACCGATATGTGGAAGGTGTGTGCGTTCTCATATGTGTGTGCGTGTCTTTTTTTTTTTTTTGAGCTTCTTACTCACCAGGGTTCTCCTGAACTGGCAGTTTCCCACCCTTTCTTGATTTGGGAGTCGGGTGTGATGACAGTCTGGCCAATTATTGGCAATAATTGTTCATCTAATTGACTGGAAGGTGAGAGAACCAGGGCCGGATTTGGATTTGAGGGCCAGATTTGGGGAGCCCCTCAACTTGTGCCTGACATGTACCATAACTATTTATTCACCTGTGTTTCATCTCCCCCTGTAGTTTTCAAATCCAACAGCGTGGAGATGGACTGGGTTCTGAAACACACGGGTCCGAACTGTCCTGAAACCGGGGGTGACGGGCTTGTACGAATGCGGGGCCTTCCCTTCGGCTGCAGCAAGGAGGAGATCGTCCAGTTTTTCTCTGGTGAGCCTCCTGCTGATTCTATTCACTATTTTAGTGGTTTTGGACATTTATTGTCTCTTACCTTTGATCCTCAGTGTTTTATAGATGAAGGTTTAATTGATGGTGAACGCTGCTTTCAGCCCTTCCTTTTGTTCATAAAAAACTGGCCCCGTCTGTAAATGTCAGGCTTCTTACCCAGGATAAAACAGCAGCCAGTCCCCGCCCCCCCACCCCCCCCCCCTTCTTCCGTCCAGCACCTGTCACTCACCACCTTCAGGTCCCCTCATTTATCCAGACCAGTTTTTTTTTTTCTTTTTTCTTTTTTTTCCCCTCCTTCCTCCCCTTTTGTTAATTTGCCTGATTCAAGATGCTCACACCTCCCTCTGTTAGCCCATTGTGCTTCCTGATTTTGAATCTTTAATTATACTTTCACTGATTTGCATTTGTGGTCCCATAGTTGTAGATGTGGTCAAAGATTTGTACCATTTTGGTCACTTTTCAGAAGCCCTAGCAGGTATGGCAGCAACTGTCCTTGGCGAGAAACATATTGAGGTTATTTCTAGTTGAAAGTTCAGAGCTTTTTGGGGATGTTCTTGTCAAGGATTGTCTCATACTTGGGCTTCCTGCCCTGCCATCCACTCCTGTCTATTCTTACCTTCCCAAAGAAGATAGTTTGGCAAAGGGAAATTTGCCAAATGATGCATCTTGACCTTTTGCTTTTTGTCTACCCCCTTTGCCCTTTATGACATCATATCCTCTTCCAGATACCTACACACTTCCTAAAGTTTATTCTACTTCCCTGTCCCCTCATCCCTCTTCTGAGTAATTATTACTTAGCAGGAACTGGGGCCTGCAATAATTTCACTGACATGGATGGATTTAATGTTTGTTCTCTGTGTATCATACTGCAGATCTCCCCAATGTTCCCAAATGTGTAGTGAATTCTGAGGGCCTGATTTACAAAGACCTTTGGCCTCAGCAAAACCTTCTTGCGCTAACTTATTTGGTCATGGTATTTTCTTTAGTTTTTACTTCAGCTATTGGTTGTTTTATCTCAGAACGTGTTAAAAGTATTAGTTAAATCGGGTCCTGTTCCACGAAAGTGAGATTATGGAGTTGGCTGAATATCTGCAGAAAGTGAAACCTGTTACAGCTCCGCATGTCAATCCATGTTCCAGATTTTGTGGACAAAGCCTAAATTATTCTTGGTGCAGTTATCCAGCCAACTGACTAATCCTGCTTTGTGGAACTGGCCCCAGGCTAAGTTAATGGCCTGCAAAATGCAGATAAGCAGATGATGGTTTTATGAGTCCTAGAGTGAAATTAATTATTAAAGAAAAATTTTCTTTAAAAGGAAAGTTTTCCATTTATATAGCAGAGGACATTAGAGAGAAAAGCAAAGTGATGTGACTGGGCATGTGATTTATTTTATTTATTTTGTGCCCCGCTCGGGGTTATCTGTGCTTGGGTTAAAGGGTTGGAAATCGTGCCAAATGGGATTACATTGCCACTGGACTACCAGGGGAGGAGTACGGGGGAGGCCTTCGTGCAGTTTGCGTCTCAGGATATAGCCGAACAGGCTCTAAAGAAACACAAGGAAAGGATAGGGCACAGGTGGGGACAGCTGGCTGCGTGACGGTGCTGCTCTGATGGTGTTCACCTGCCTCACCGGAAACGGGCCGGAGCGCGTGCTGCTTTTTGTTGTAGCCCTGCAGTTACGCATCCAATTCAGTCTCTTGTAATCTACCCTGAAAACCCAAATTAATTTAATCAGGCGTTATATCACCGGGCTACAGCCAAAACCTGCACTCACGCTGGCCTTTTCTGGATCGGACTGGACCCCTGACATGCTAAAGAGAACTACATTTGCATTTACAAACTCCAATTCCAGTGAAGTTGGAATTTTGTGTTAAACGTAAATAAAAACGCGATATAATGATTTGCAAAACCTTTGCAACCTATATTCAATTGAGTACACTACAAAGACAAGATATTTCATGTTTAAACTGAAACTTCATTAATTTTTTGGAAATTTTCACTCATTTTGAATTTGATGCTTGCAATGCATTCTAAAAAAGTTGGACAGGGGAAACAAAAACTGGGAAAGTTGATGAATGCTCAAAACGCCTGTTTGGAACATTCCACAGGTGAACAGGTTGATTGGAAACAGGTGAGTGTCATGATTGGGTATAAAATGAGCATCATTGAAAGGCTCAGTTGTTCACAAGCAAGGATGGGGCCAGGTTCACGACTTTGTGAATAACTGCGTGAGCAAATAGTCCAACAGTTTAAGAACATTTTTTTAACGTGCAGTTGCAAGGAAATTTGGAATTTCATCTACGGCCCATGATATCATCAAAAGATACGGAGAAATCTCTACATGTAAGCGGCAAGGCCGAAAACCAGCATTTAATGCTCGTGACAGTCGGTCCCTCAGGTGGCATTGCATTAAAAACTGACATTCTGTAAAGGATGTTACCATGTGGTCTCAGGAACACTTCGGAAAACCAATGTTCGTTAACTTTGTTCATCGCCACATCTACAAGTGCAAGTTAAAACTCTACCATGCAAAGTGAAAGCCATGCATCATCAACATCCTGAAACGCCGTCGGCTTCTCTGGGCCCGAGCTCTTCTGAGATGGACTGACGCAAAGTGGAAAAACGTGCTGTGGTCTGAAGGGTCCACATTTCAAATTGAATTGGCTAAAGAGGAAAACGACCGTCCAGATTATCATGAGCGCAAAGTTCAGAAGCCAGCATCTGTGATGGTATGGGGATGTGTTAGTACCCATGGCATGGGTAACTTGTGCATCTGTCACAGCACCATTGATGCTGAAGGGTAAAAACAGATTTTGGAGCAACATATGCCGCTATCCAAGCAACGTCTTTTTCAGGGACGTCCCTGCTCATTTCTGCAAGACTATGCCAAGCCATACTCTGCACGTGTTAAAACAGTGTGGCTTTGTAGTAAAAGAATGCGGGGAATGGACTGGCCTGACTGCAGTCCAGACCTGTCTCATTGAAAATGTGTGTCGCATTATGAAGCGCAAAATACGACAATGGAGACCCCAGACTGAGCAACTGAAGTCGTACATCAAGCAAAAATGGGAAAGAATTCCACCTCAAAAGCTTCTACAATTAGTGTCCAGTTCCCAAACGCTGATTGAATGTTGTTAAAAGGAGAGGTGATGTAACACGGTGGTAAATATGCCCCTGTCCCAGCTTTTATTTTTTTTTTTTGGAACGTGTTGCAGGCATCAAATTCAAAATCGGTGAATATTTCCAAAAAACAAAGTTTTTCGGTTTGAACATTGAATATCTTGTCTTTGTAGTGTACTCAATTAAATATAGGTCGAAAAGGATTTGTAAATCACCGTATTTTGCCTTTATTCACATTTTACACAACGTCCCACCTTCATTAGCATTGGGGTGTGTAGATGAGGGCTGCCAGCTCGCTTCCTGGAGGACTACGGTGTTTGCTGGTTTTTTGATGCTTTTTTGCTCTTTAATGCATAATTTGATTCGCTGATGGGCTGTAGAGGTTTCGCACCTTGTTTTCAAGGCTTAAATTTGCTGTTGGGATTGAATTGCAAAAACCAGCAGACTGTCGCCCTTGAGGACATGAGTTTGGGACCCCTGCTTTAGGCATTGCATAAATGCCCTAAACCAGAGTCACTTGCACAATAGTTAATATTCCACATGCATTCCATTTATTGTGGAGCAACCCTGGGTTCATGAGGAGTATTCTTACTGCTGTGCCACATTGACATCCCACTTTACCGTAGCAGAACTCTGACATGGACTGGGTTGGGGGCTTGAATCCATGTCGGTGCCGTAAATCCTGGAAATGGGCCAAGATTTTTTTTAATGAACTGGGTAGAATACCTGTAATACGCTCATGCAATTTTATTACATTTGTTAAAAGGGACATTATCATGGTACAGCAAGTCGCACTCAATAGCTGCATAAAAATACAAAATCAATCGTGAACAATTTTTCATGTGGGGTCATCCTCTCGAATTGTTTAGTTGTTTTTGATAAGTTTATGGAATGCGCCATGACGAATTGTTTAGTTGTTTTTGATAAGTTTATGTAAGGCGCCATGACACTTTAAGCAGACTGTATTTTTGAGGAAATGCTGCTAGGGGCGCTGTAAATGGTGACTATCTCCCAGCTCCCAATAGCTGTCATTTTCATCTATATTGCATTCACGCATTATGCATTGTGATAATACTTGACCATTACGTGTCTTTTTGTGTGATACCCGGCGATTTAAAATCAATCGCCTGCCTAGAAAGAAAGCGGGTAAGTTAGTTTTCCTGCACCTAGGCCTCGATTATGTCTGAATGACTGACATACAAGCACACATGACAAATTACACACACTCACTGTGCGGTACAGTAGCCTACCCTGGGGATATCGAGGATCTTGCGATTAAACGTGTCACATGAAAGTTATAAAACAAGTCAAGTAAATTTATTTTGGTTGTGAGCTTAATGTTTGTACTGCGCTATATCGCACTGATGCACTGTAATGAGGTCAGACATTCACTGTCGAAACTGCCATGGTTTTTAAATTCAGTCAGCGCTGACTAGCCAGCTAGCTAACAAACTAATTAATGTTGCATAATGTTTATGGAAACGTACTTCGTGCACGCTGGCTAGCTCTCTCATTTCACAAAGATTTTGGTGGAAAGACTGCAATTGCACAATGTGAATGTTGTATGTGGCATATATGCAGAGCAGCCGGAGTAACGTCATAGCTCGGCGCAAAAAAAGACTGCTCTAATGGCGCGCCCCATACAAGGGAGAATAGCCTGTTTGCTGGCACCCTTTGTTCGTTATTTGAATTCAATGGGGTTGAATCTCCCAGGAAAGGTTAGAAGTTGAATGTATTCCTATCTGTGAATAATTTAAGTGGCAAATTTTATTGGATGATAATGTCCCTTTAAATGAATTTGTTTTAACAAATCAAATTCCCCACCCACCCCTTCCAAGCCTAAAATGCAAAATTTGTAGCTCCTGTACAGACACACTCTTCCTTGGACACATGCATGTTTTTGTGTGAATACACTCAGACAAAGATGTGAATTGCATTGGCATTTAATCTTTGGGTGAGTATTTACTCTGGATTCAGTAAAACTATGCAAGAAACGTTTAGTGTCACAGAATCATGGAACTTAAACCCCAATTTCAATGAATTTGGGATGTTGTGTAAAACGTGAATGAAAACTGAATACAATGATGTCCAAATCTCAAACCCATATTTTATTCACAATGGAACATAGACAACATATCAGATGTTGAAAGTGAGACATTTTACCATTTCATGAAAAATAGTTTCCTATTTTAAATTTGATGGCAGCAGCACATCTCAAAGTTAGGACAGGGCTGTGTTTAGCATTCTGTAACATCCCCTCTTCTAACAACAGTCTAAACATGTGGGAGATGAGGAGACCAGTTGCTGGAGTTTTGGGAGAGGAATGTTGTCCCACTCTTGTCAGATGTAGGATTCTAGCTGCTCAACTGTCCTGGGTCATCTTTGTCGGATTTTCCGTTTTATGATGCGCCAAAGGTATTGATGAGAAGTCTGGACTGCAGGCAGGCCATTTCAGCACCCTGACTCTTCTCCTGTGAAGCCATGCTGTTGTGATGGATGCAGTTAGTATGTGGTTTAGCATTGTTTTGCTGAAATATGTTAGACCTTCCCTAAAAGAGAGAGTGTCTGGATGGGATAATATGTTGTTGTATAACCTCCACCCTATTCAGCATTGAAAATGCCTATCCAGATGTGTAAGCTGCCCATGCTATAGGCATTAATGCAACCCCACACCATTAGAGATGTAGGCTTTTGAACTGTGCGCTGATAACAAGTTGGATGGTCCCACTCCTCTTAAGTCCGCACAACACGGCGTCCGTGTTTTCCAAAAAGAATTTCAGATTTTTTGATTCATTTGACTGCAGAACTATTTTCTATTTTGCATCAGTCAATTTTAAATGAGCTTTGGCCCAGAGAAGACGGCAGCGTTTCTGGAATGTATTCACATATGGCTGCTTCTTTGCATGATACAGCTTTAGCTTCCATTGTAGATTGCACGGCGCACTGTGTTCAGACTTCATCATTTCTAGAAGTGTTCCTGAGCCCATACAGTGAATTCCACTGCAGTTATGCCTGTTTTTAATGCAGCGCCGCCTGAGGGCCTGAAGATCACGAGCTTCCGATATTGACCTTCGGCCTTGTGCCTTGTGCACAGTCATTTCTTCAGATTGTCTGAATCTTTTGATGATATTATTTACTGTAGATGGTGGGACATTCAAAGTCTTGGCAATTTTGCATTGAGGAACATTTTTCTGAAATTGTTCCGTAAGTTTTAGAAGTATTTTTTCAGAGATTGGAGAACGTCAGCCCAATTTTACTTCTGAGAGACTCTGCCTCTCTCAAATGCTGTTTCCATACAGTCATGTTTCCGACTTGTTGCCAATTAACCTAATTAGTTGCAAAAAGCAGCTCCAGCTGTATTTTATTAGTATCACTTTTTCAGCCTTTTGTTGCCTGTGTCCCAACTTTTTGAGACGTGTTGCTGCCATCAAATTCAAAATGAGCTTATTTCTCATGAAATGTTAAAATGCCTCACTTAACATCTAATATGCTGCCTATGCTCTTGTGAATAAAATGTTGGTTTATGAGATTTGTTCATCTTTTTTTGGCGTTTTTATTATTCGTGTTTTACACAATGTCCCAACTTCAATGGAATTGGTTTGTATTACAGCTGACTGATCAGGTGGGTTCAAGTCCGATGGACATCATTTTAAATAAAAAAGCTTTGAAACAGTTTTAGGCATAGGCTTTTTTTTTTAGTATATATTTAAATGTGTTTTCCAGAATTCTTTGGTGTAATAAAGCTCCTATACTTTGGTTGGCTGCAGGGATTTATGGTTTTCTATCAGAATTACAATGTTCTGTTGCTAATAAGTGTAGCCTGGAATCCATACTTATCAAGTGCTGGTCACTCCCAACAGTCACTGTCTGATCAGTCTGGCCTGAGTCGTATAGCCAGCATTTAGCCCATAAGTCCCTAATGAAGTGAATATATGAATATTTATGTTTTCTGTTCTTGGCTGATTGGGCGACCATTTGGCGAGGACCACCAATCGAATGAGTTAGCTGGCCAGCAACGGCATTCATGAATGTTATTTGACATGACCTTAAAAATTTAGATTGTGGCTTGCTTGCTCTTGGAGTGGTTGTTAGGTTTATAGCAGGATAACGTTTGGCCATATCTGCATTTTTATTTATTTCAGTGGGATTCCCCAGTTTAATAAAGGCTTAATTAAATAATACTCAAATTACATAACGTATTTCAGTGTAAATGGCATTAGCTATAGCTCAAAGGGCATGATTGCATCAGCTAGATGAAAGCGATACTGCACCCAAAAACTATAATTTCTATATCAATTACTCACCATTAGATGTCTTGAACAGACAAAGTTGTTCACCTGGTGTAACTTTATGGCCACTGGAGAGTTTTGAAAAATTATCCAAATTCCTTTCTTGCTGAAAGCAAATGGGGTCACCCGGTAGCAATGGGGAAATCCACAAATTGTCCGTTGACAAACTTTCAAACCATCGTCCAACACGTCGTCCAGTATAATCCAAGTCTGCTTTGTCCACTCGTATCCTCACAACGTGTTCGTTTTTCGCTAAAAATAATAACATGCCATATAAAATAAAGTCCCGCCTACCGACTCGTTCATTGCCCAGAGACTCTGCTGCCACTCAGATGAATACTCGCATAAACACGAGCTGGGAGGCGGGACTTCCGTTAAATGCAGAACTGTGGTTGTTTTTTTTTTGTTTTTTTTTTTTTTAAAGTCTGTCTAAAGGGCCGGGGCACCCTTGCGACTGAGCCACAGATCTCGTATGGATTTTGTGCGAATATTTGAAAGTCAAGCACTGGTCTACCGACTGAGGCCAGACATACAAGCAAGTGACCATTGGGAGCGACCAAAGCTTGATATGGATGGATTCCAGGCCAAATAAGTGACCATGAGGATGGCTATATTCACTCTGTGTATCTTTCAAACATAAGTCAATAAGGGAACTTTTGTGTGTTTTGATTTCCAGAAAATCCCCCCCCCCAATCTCTGAAATGCTCATGTCTTCATGCATGAATAGTCCGATGAGGCCATTTTATTTTTGATCTGTACCACAGGAGTCCACCGCCTGTCCTCTCTGCCCAGTTTGCTTTTATTTTCTATTAAAGTTATTCTTGGGTTAAAGGATTCACACACCTTGTTCTCAAGGCCTTAATTGGTAGGCGATTGAAAGGGAACTATTGGATACAACACTGACTGCGGTCCCCAGTGAATACAGGAGGACGCCTGTGATACTGACGCACGTGTGGACCATGGTTTTCTTAAATCCACAATACTCTGTTTTGATAAGACTTCACCATCCTCACACAAAAGCTATTGATGGTGATATCTGAGTAATCTTAACATGTATGATCATTTTCACTGTCGCAGTTAAATCCTGGTCTTTGACTCTGAATCATGTATGGTTCTCTAAATAAGGTAATTTTAGTTCAGTGGGTATTTCTTAAACCAGGACTCTGGATAACAGTCGTCTGGATAACTGCATTGTGTAAAACCTGTTTAATTAAAGTCCATCGTCCACATTTGTGAGGGTTCTGGGTTGAACTCACTTCAGTTATCCTGCTAACTCTGTAATCCTGCTTTGTGAAACAGTGCTGAGGACTTCTCTTGATTAGTGTCGGTGAAGTCAGTCCTACATCATTCCCATTAGTGTTCAGGACTAATTTCTCCCTTATGCCCGCCCGGCTCAAACCCTCGGCATTTCGCCTTTCCCAGGTACATTGAGATATTCCAGAGCAGCCGCGCGGAGGTGCGGACGCACTACGAGCCACAGCGGAAGGCCGTTGGAATGCAGAGGCCCGGCCCGTATGATCGGCCCAGTGGGGGGCGGGGCTACAGCACCACTCCGCGCGGCGGATCCTATGACAGAATGCGCCGCGGCGGCTTCGGTGAGTGGTGGGAGATGGGACTTAGTGATTTTGTAAATTTGATGACATTATTTCAAATATCAAGTTCAAAAAGTCTATTTAAATATAATATTTTCAGTCCTGCCAGTGCTCAGAAGCTCAGAATGGATGTTTTACTGCTCAGGGACATGGGATGGAAATAGTCAATTTGGGTCAGTGTTTGTAGCTAACGGGCTGCCTATTGGCCATCTGGGCTCCCATTGGGCACTTGGAGCAGCACAAGTTTGGGTGTCTTCTACCCTCTTTACCTACATGTGAGGTTTGAAACCGTGCGTGCGGCCGATTTGGATATTCTATATACTGGTAAAATCTGAGGTGTCAAATTAACTTCAGGAAAAAAATCATTTGAAAAAAATGCACAAAGAAAAGAGACAATCCCTGTGCAGCTGAGCTTGCGAATTGTTTTAATGGTCACACATTTGGTAACTGCTTACTTGAACCACTCGATGTGCAGCTGCTGAAACATGGTCAAATACGTGGCATAAAGGCTGTGGCAGGATGGCGTTTAAGGTGGAGTTAATTTCTGTCAAATATGTGACATCGCATTTATCTGCGAATATAAAGATGGTTTCATTTATTACTGTTACTGTTAAAACTTTTAGTAAATGAGTAAAACAGTATTGTCGTTTGATTAAAAATGCCTTTGACTGTTATGCTACGTATGTGACGATGCTGTGTGGCTCTTGTGCTGAGCACTTCAGTAATGTAATAATAAAAAAAAACTACCTTTTTCAAAAAATTGCTTTTGGAAGATGGAAGGATTTGTTATTGATAAGTTTGGTAGTTGGTAGTGAGAATGGTAGTTGCCAAGCAACCAGCATACACTTTTTGGTTTAACCTATCGGCTGCTTTTAATGGTGCTTCTATCATTAAAATGAGCATTAACTGAAAATTATGATGTAAGCACTTTCTGAGCTGCTTATGTGGGTGATTATGGGTTCCACCTCTGATTGGCTGGATCTGATTTGCTTTTCTTTTCTGCCGCTTTCCCGTTGGTTAACCAGATGGGCGTTATGGCGATGGCAGCTCCGCCTTCCAGAGTGTCACTGGTCACTGTGTGCACATGAGGGGGTTGCCGTATCGAGCGACCGAGACAGACATCTACAACGTGAGTCTTGCACAATACACTAGTACCACACACACAAACACACACAGGCGCGCGCACGCACACACACGCTCACTCTTCCCCCTCTCTGCAGTTCTTCTCCCCGCTGAACCCGGTGAGGGTACACATTGAGGTGGGGCCGGACGGACGCGTCACTGGGGAGGCCGACGTGGAGTTCGCCACACACGAGGACGCAGTGGCAGCCATGTCTAAGGACAAGGCCAACATGCGTAAGAGGGAGCTCGTATGCGTGTGTGACTGATAGATACTTGTCTCGTGTGGCCGTGTGACGAGGAGTGACTGCTGAGTTCACAAATAGCTCTGAAACTGTGGGAGCGTCGGGTGTGTCTAATGGCTGTAATCTGCTCCCCAGAACATCGATACGTGGAGCTGTTCCTGAACTCCACAGCTGGGGGCAGCAATGGGGCGTACGGCAGCCAGATGATTGGGGCCATGGGTGAGTCTTTGCCCACTGTGACTGGATGGTGAGGTTTTGGGACTCTGCCCATTGTGGACTGGAGCGAGAAATGAGTGTTCCACGGCAAGGATGTTCAGGCCTATCCCTAAGGGGCAGGTTTGGGAGCAGGCAGTTAAATGACCTCTCACTCTGGGTTCCACTGAAAGGGGCATCATCTTCCAATACAATTTGCCGCCTTAATCATTCCCAAATAACAATGCATTCAACTTCTAACCTTTCTTGGATGATTCAACCCCCAGAGAATTCAAATATCGAACTAAGGGTGCAGGCAAACGGGCTATTCTCCCTCGATTGGGGCGCGTCTTTTTATTAGAGCAGTCTCTTTTTCGGCACTTCGCTGTGACATTACTCCGGCTGCTCTGCCTATATGCTATATACAGCGCACGCAGTACAATCGCAGTCTTTACACTGCAAATTTTACATGAAATGAGGTAGCTAGCCAGTGTGCAGAGTACCTTCCCATAATTATGTAACATTAGTTTGTTAGCTAGCTGGTTCGTCAGTTTTGACTGTGAATTTAAACACCATGGCAAGTTCAACCGTGAACGTCTGTGACTCATTACAGCGCATCAGTGATATAGCACAGTAAAAATATAAAACTTGCGACGAATGTAAAATTTACTCAACTCGTTTAATAACTTGTGTAAGATCCTCCATATCATATCCCTGGGGTAGGCTACCGTACATTAAGTTTTTCATTTGTCATGTGTGTTTATATGTCAGTCATGCAGACATAGTTGAGATCTAGGTGCAGGAAATCTAACTTGCCCTCTTTTTTTCAAGGCAGGCGATTCGTATTAACAGCTGGATATCGCACAAAAGATGCATCATGTTCAATATTGGCATCACAATGCAGAATGCATGAATGCAATACAGATTAAAACAAGAAAGCCGTTGCTGCGGCGAACCCCCCGTCGCATCTTTCTGAACTTTAAAGTCACATGCACCTGCATACTCCGCTGATTCAGTAGAATTACAATTTAATACTTCATGCATGCCCCCTATCAGCCAGTTTGACAAATGTCCAAGGAGAAGGACTAGCTGCTGTAAAGATTTCAGCCACCTAACTTCATCACTCGGCTAACAATGGCCATAAATGTGATTTTTGCACTTATTAACCCCATGACCTAATTATTATGCAAATTGGGTCAAGGTCACCATGGTCACCCTTCCCCCACCCCAAAGTATTATGGTACCAAGTTAGGTTGGATTCGGCCCAGGAGCTTCCGAGATGTAGTGCAAAATGTTTGGACGGACGGACGTACATGCGTAAGCAGATCTCCACTAGACCCCCCCCTTTCGGGGCCTGTCGGCCCACGACGGGGTAATGACAGCCAAAACAAAGGCAGCGAGCCGGGAGAACATCACTATTTACAGCGCCCCTAGCGGTATTTCCTCAAAGATGGCGTCTGCTAGAAGTGTCATGGTGCTTTCCGTAAACTCATCAAAAACATCTAAACAATTCGAAAAGATGACCCCACATGAAAAATTTCCTACACGATTCATTTTGTGTGTTTATGCAGCTATTGCGTGTGACTTGCTGTACTGTGATGTCCTTTTAACTAATGGTCTTCGGTCCAATACCCTTGGAGTTCAGTCTGGTACCTCAGCAGTGGGCTGAAACGCAAGCCTGCTCCCACACGAATTCTAGTTTAAAAGCAATGCAAACGCAATTTTTTTCAGATTTCTAAACACAATCTTGACATTGAAAAACACACAAGCTACTGAGATCATAGACATGAGAAATTCAAGTTATTTTCATTTAAAGAATTGGGAATTACATGCAGTTTGGCTTGCCCATGGTTCAATACATTTTTTGTATGCAGCATTTTTCTTTTTGAGCACGCACTATATTTCTGTTTGAAATCCACCCAATGCAAATTTTATTCAATGAGACTGGACACCTCCGCTGTGGGGGTGCGCCGGATGCTCTTTATCTCACCTTTTTTTTTTTTTTTTTTTTTCCCCCCTTTTTTTGGTGACTGTTTTCCATTCTCTGCAGCTAACCAATCAGCGTACGGCAGCAATCAGCAGGCGAGCGGCATGGGGGGATACAGTGACTACAGTGAGTGTCGGCTCTGCCCCTCCAGGGGGGTCAAGGGTCAAAATCATCACCTGTTCTCATCTGTGTGTGTGTTTGTACATGCTTAAGTGAACCTTCCTTTGCTTCTTGACTGAGTGTGTGTGCAGCTGTGCCTGTATGAACCTTCCTTTGCTTCTTCACTGTGTGTGTGCAGCTGTGCCTGTATGAACCTTCCTTTGCTTCTTGACTGTGTGTGTGTGCAGCTGTGCCTGTATACACTCCTGGGTCCTAAAGTGCGTATTTCTTCCTCCTGTTAGGTAATCAGAGTGGAATGAGCAGCAGTTACTATGGCAGCGGTGGGCGTGGCTCCATGGGGATGAATGGACTGGGTATGGGAGAGGGGTGGGGCATGTAGGGTGGTTTAGTTTTTTGTGGGCGATTAGGGACTAAGGATCTGACTGTGTTCTAAAGTATTCTCCAGGGTGAAAATAAGCTGACTTTAATTCCCCTCTCCCACAGGCATTGGGTCAGGTTTTTTTTTTTTTTTCAATTTACTTTGAGTTCTATGCTGTTCTTTAAAATGTTTTTTTAATAAGATGAGTCGAACTCTGTGTACAGGAACCAGTTTTGAATCTTTGTAAATGTAATAATGCTCATGACTGATTTCACTTATGCAATGCTGTGCACCCGAGTGATTAATACAGAAAAAAGACAAGAGTATCAAAGCTGTCATCTCCCCTGCTGAAAGACTTTGGGGGAAATAGTGGGGCATTCGCCTGGAATTTTATACTCTGAGTAGGAGCATTTGAGTTTTTTAGAGAAAATAAGTGGGTGGGAGTTTGTTTGGCCAAAATAATTTCATCTTTTGGGAATGTAACTGTAAACAGTTTTCATTTGTGGTATTCTTGTACTGGGGAGTGAATAAACTTGTTACATTAGGACGGTCTCTCTCTCTCCTTCACCGTTAAACAGACACTGACAAACTGTTAAGAAACAGACTTTATTAAATTCTGCTCTGGGTCCTTCAGTACATATAAAATTTGTGGGTAGAAAAGGTGTTAAAACATGCGCATCGGCTCATAAAAACTGCATTGATTAGTATTCACTGAATTACATCTCACCTAGCTTCACAAGTCATCAGTAAAAGCAGATTGAATTCTGAAATTAATTTTGACATTTATTGTAACAACATTCTACAGCAATTATCTGGCAAAGTACAGATTTTTTTCCTCTGATGTTGCCACACTGGTCATGATTTTATAAATTAACTTATTTTTAAATGGAGTTGCTACTGGAACCACCAGCTCCCAGTCTGCGCCACACACTGGTGCTTCTGGGTAGTTTATTTAAAGGGGCAGTACATACACACACACTAAAAAAACCCAAGATCAGGAGAAGCAGCACTGAAGCCATTTTAGAAAAACGGTCTGGATGAACATATTCTGGTTAAGTGCAAAATAATGTCCAAATTTCATATTTCTAGGAAATGCCCCTTCAAAAATCAATGAAATTCATTTGCCCCCCCTGCATGGCGCAGGGTAGGGAACATTAATCGCTGTGGACTCTGAAGTGTGGGAGGGAGTATGGTTTGGTTTGACAGAAAAAGTTCTGTGGAGTACGAGTATAAACCAAAATAACTTCAGTTAAAGGCTTACTGAGCAGAGTTTGCAGGCTCGCTGTGGTTCCCTTTATATTCAGAGATCAACCTCAAAGCTACATTTCATAACTTTGAGTATAGGGCTTAATATGCAGTTACCCATGTGTACAATATATTTTCTCTACTAACCAAGATTCCAAGCCTCAATGACAAGAGGTGCCATTTTAAATTTGCATCCCCATTCATTTGCCTTGAGAAAGATACTCGTAAATATAAACTACGCGTTTCAAATCCGAAATCTCCGACATGCCATGGAATTTTATATATTGCCAACTAAAAGGGTCAGTTTGTCACTTCCATGCTTAGTTTTTGAGTAATTGCCTTTTTTAAACTAACTAGATTAGTACCAGTAGATCCAGTCCTCTGGCTCAGGAAATCCATTGACCTCAAAGCTCCAATAGATGCTCTCCCATTTCTCCAAGCACCTAGTGGGATGAGGTCATGTCACTACAGTTTGTTAGCAGAACTTCGAGCAGCATGGTGAAATGAAAAATAAGACCAAACTAATAATTTTTGGTAAGAATTTAACACTCCATTCCAAGGGGAAAAAAAATAACGACCCCCAGAATTAAATGGGTTCTTCAACATTCATATGGTGTATTCTGCGAAATGCTTGAATGGAAAGGTAAGTTTCAAACGCCACCTCTTTGTCGCAGAGGCGTGGTGTCCTGATTAAATATAGGGCTTAAAAAGCAGTTACCATAGTTGTGATAATATTTCTTCAACTCTGCCCAATGACATCCATTTTTGCTTGCCAGCAGAGGCAGACTCGGGCTTCAGCTCAAGGATAAACCGCTATTCGTTTCGCTTTGCAAACTAATGCGCAATTACCTCGACCAGATTTGCTGCTATGACCAACCCCCTAACAGAAACAAGCGTCTTACCCAGTAGATATCCCAAAATTAAGGGAAAGAGCGAACAACTATAGTGATCAAAGATGGAGGCCACTAATGCATCATAGATCAGCCCTGGAAAATTCTGCATTGTTGGTAGAGAAGGTCAAGGAGTTAGTTCTGCATTATTTTAAATTGAGTCTTGGCTCGTGAGATGTACGGGAGTGCTGCTTCTTGTTTTTTTTTTTAAATCCGAAATCTTAAAATTTATTTCTGATGCAGACTTGAAGGCACAGACTACGTTGTGACAAACATGAAACTAGACTTCCTCAGCTCCAATAAACCTGATTGGCCGTTTAAAAGAAGTATAAAGAACATCCTGATATTTACTGCGCACAATTGATATAAGATACTGGTTTAGTGCATTGAAACTGAACCGCAAACAATAGGCTCACCACCCCAACAGGATGTGAACCCAAATCAGCAATGCGAAACAGACCTATTCTAATGAATTGTTCAGCACGACCCTCACTGTAGAATTAGACACCCCCGCCCTCCTCCCAAAGCAAGTGTTGGAATTACAACCCAACCATTCTCATGCAACTGAAAATCTGATTCATGGTTAGTGATCTCATTTAAAACAAGCTGTATGAAAAAGAATCCCTTTTTGCCCCACATTTAAGACTGTGTTCTGCAGAGGTAAGGGAAGGTATTAGTGTGTGAAAGGTGATTGTTTTTAGTTTTGTGTTAAGGTACTGGTCTCAGTGTGTATGTCCAAATGAGTCTGGGCTAGTGCGTCGGTGTGCTTCTGCAAGTGCATGTGGGAGAGTCTACATGAGCACCTAATGTGTGTGTTCGCCTGTGTGTATAAGTGCTTACGACGCCATTGACAAACTCCTCTGCAGCAGTGAATAACAGTTCTGTGTCTGTGTGTGTGTGTATATATGCGGTCAGGACACTGTAGAGGAGCTCCGTTGGAGCAGTAGTGAGTGACAGGTGTCGCAGACTCTGACGGGCCGGGGGTAAGATGGCAGAGCGAGCTCGTTACTGGAGCAGTGGCTGCAGTAGATGTCTCCGCAGTTCCGGCAGTGATGCTGCAGATTGAGAGAAGAGAGACAGCATCCACCAGGTCATGAAATACGAGTCCCCTTCCTGTCATTATAACAACACAATTTAAATGGTGTGTCCAAATAAGCAAGATCCCCTCCCCCCCCCGAAGTCATTGTGACTGTCTACTTCAGCATATTCCCACTAGTCATGATGACATCGCAACTGAAAGGGGTGGCTAGAGAGAGTGCAAATTATGAGTTCCCTTGGCAAGTTTCCATAGTTTTTCCCAATTTAGACTGAAGGAAAACACTGGAAATTTAATGAGGGGAACAATGGGAGAAACTATCCGGCCACTATTATCACGGGAAATAAACCTCTCAGAAGGACAGACAAACACTGACATTATCCAGGGATAAATGGGTGGCTGCTTGATGTCGAATATTTCGTTAGCTCAGTGAATTAATTGCCTGCACACAGGCCCTCACCTTCCTCCTGGAGATGGAGAACTCCTTCTGACAGAGCTTACACTGAGTGGCTTCATCATCCTTCAGCCAGGCCTGACCCTGAGAGAGAGAAAGATGAGCACACAAACGGAGGGACAGGCAAAGAGACACGCAGAAAGACATGCAGACAGAGCTGAGATCTCACCTTCAGCGCTTTATTCACTTCCTTAAAGTCCTCCATCTTCAGCTTGGATCTGAGAGAGAGGGAGCGAGACAGAGAAAGGAAGGCAAGCTGAATATGGAATGTTTAAGTGAGGGAGGAATGAGAGGATGCTTGATAAATGAAAGAATGAGGGAGAGAGGGGAGTGAGGGAATAACAGGATAAGGGAGATCTCACTGGCAGAGGTTGGGAGGCGGAGCCCCATGTGCTGCAGTGCATGGAGGTATGAATGAGAGGGAGACCGAGGAATGAGGAGGAGAGGTAATGTAAAGGGAGGGTGATCTAGGGGGGGAAGAGGTATAGAGAGGGTAAGGTATGAAGAGAGAACGTCATAGAGAGTGTGCGGTACAGGGACTGAGGTGTAGGGAGTGAGGTGTAGATGGTGAAGTATGGAGAGTGAGGTGTAGAGAGTGATGTAAGGAGAGTGAGGTGTAGATAGTGATGTATGGAGAGTGAGATGTAGATGGTGATGTATGGAGAGTGAGGTGTAGACGGTGATGTATGGAGAGTGATGTGTAGATGGTGATGTATGGAGAGTGAGATGTAGAGTGAGGTGTAGACGGTGATGTGTGGAGAGTGAGATGTAGATAGTGATGTATGGAGAGTGAGGTGCAGACGGTGATGTATGGAGAGTGAGATGTAGATGGTGATGTATGGAGAGTGAGATGTAGATAGTGATGTATGGAGAGTGAGGTGCAGGCGGTGATGTATGGAGAGTGAGGTGCTGATGGTGATGTCTAAAGAGTGAGGTGTAGATGGTGATGTATGGAGAGTGAGGTGTAGATGGTGATGTCTGGAGAGTGAGGTGTAGATGGTGATGTCTGGAGAGTGAGGTGCAGATGGTGACGTCTGGAGAGTGAGGTGCAGATGGTGACGTCTAAAGAGTGAGGTGTAGATGGTGATGTCTGGAGAGTGAGGTGTAGATGGTGACGTCTGGAGAGTGAGGTGCAGCTGATCTCACTGGCTGAGGTGGAGCCCCATCTCCTGCAGTGCCTGTTCCTGCTCCTCACACGTCGCCTGCAGCTGACGCTTCTCCTGCTGCAGCTCCTTTAGTTCCTGCGCACGCAAACACACATGATACAGAAACATTACACACAGGCTGTGGAAATGCTGCCCAATTCGTCCTATGAATAACGAAAGGTCGCAAGTGACATTCCTGATGAAACCTGTTTTTCTGCACCACGAAGTGAACTTCGTGGTGCAGAAAAACAGGTTTCATCAGGAATGTCACTTGCGACCTTTCGTTATTCATGGGACGAATTATCCCCATTGCGAGAACAGTGAAAAGTAGTCTTTATGGAACCCAAAAATTGGGGGGAGGGATGAGTGCATATTCTTTTAAAGTGCACCTATTATGGTTTTTCATTATTTTAATGTCGTAGCATGAATCATGTTGATTTTAGGCACATTTAAAAAGTCTGTGTCAGAAAACAACTCAAAGTCACCTACAGAAGAAGAAGCACTCTCTGCCGCGAAACTCGCTGCTCCAGAGCTCACTGAAACGCCCCTTCTGGCCATTTTATTCATCAATTGGTGATGTCACCATTTGAATTTTCTCGCCAAGCAGATAGTTCGGCACGCCCTTGAATCAAGTGGGTTTAGCCCACAAGGCTTAACTAGTCTTTGTTTCGAAAGCGGAAATCCATTTATGGTAAGGGGCGTGACAGGGGGCACGAACGGAGGACCAATCACAAGTGAGTAATAAAGTTGACGAGTCACAGCACACTGGTGTTTTCGGGAGGGCGGAGGCAGGACTTTCAAAGGAGCGTTTCTCAGACAGGTACTGCAGAATTGGCAAGCATGAGAACTTGTGTTTTTTTTGTTTTTTTTAACCATGATGCATTTAAACCTTTTTCGTTGAGTTCAGGAATACAAGAATGATCAGTGAAAACTGACATACTAGGTGCACTAAGGGGGCTGAGATTTAACTCCTTCCTCCCTGATACCAGATGACCTCACAGGGGCTGGTGGTTGAAGCTTTCCCTACTAGCACCTAAAAACCGAGAAAAAGTGCCTTTTTCTGAGAAATTATGACAAAAACTTAGAACACGCCGAGGTTTACTGAAGATTTGAGGCCAACTCCGTTAACCTCGGAAAAATTTTACCGAGGTAGACGGAAAAATTCAGATGTATGAAAAAACATGAATATTTGCAGAATTTCATGGGAACTTTGGAGTGGTCAGTACTGTAGTTCAGCCTGCAATGTCTGTGCTGCATACAGGAACTCGTAAAGGGCAAATCGCCACCATTATATTGAGAACAAAAAAAAAAAAAAACACGTTCAGTATTCAGAATATATTCAATTTGCAAAAGCACCAATTTACAAACAAATCAGATACACAAATCTAATTATATCCCCGTAATACGAGTTGCGGGGATATCATGGTTTCTACCCACCCGCCGCCGCGGAGTCCGCAGATTTTGGCCGTTAGCGCGATAACTCACAAAATACTTTACATTAGCTTCTCATTTTTAGCATATGGGTAGATATGGTAGAGAGGATGAACTGACTAGATTTTGGGCAATTACGCACTCCTAGGTTTGCCATATATTGAAATATATATATATGTTGAAAAAAATCAGTTTTTTTAACCATATCTCTGGAACAATTACTTACACAGACTTCAAATTTGCCTCATATTGTACATATAGTAAAGGAGAATCTAATAAAGGGGTCTTCGAGGATTGGGGAACTTCAGGGATACACCCCTTGCTGTCGGCTGCCGACAGCTTAGGCCTAGTCTTTAAAAGAGGGCACCTTGAGAGAAAGTGAACATCGAGTTGTTGTCCAAACTTAAGTAAACCCGACAGACTTCAGGATACCTCGGTAAAATTTTTTCGAGGTTAACCGAGTTGGCCTCAAATCTTCAGTTAACCTCGATGTGTTCTCTTTTGGAGGATTTTCCCTGAAAAAGATGCACTTTCTCATTTTAGGTGTTAGTAGTGTTTGGTGAGAACAAAGACACCCCCACACTGGTCTGGGGGAAGGAGGGGGGGGCGTGTCCCTGCTTAGTCAGATCTCATGCATGCGGTTTAGAAAACTACGTCAGACAGAGTAACAGGGTCAGAGTTACCGGGTTAGTCAGAGTAACTGGGTCAGTGTTACCGGTTCGGATGGAGTAAGTGTCAGAGTAACTGGGTCAGATGGAGTAACAGTGTTTGTCAGAGTAAGAGGGTCAGTCTGAGTACTATAACATGAGCGACGAGAACAGGCCATTGAGCCAACTAGGCTTGTCATTTTCCTGTACCAAAAGTGAACCTGCCCGACAGATACTTGAGGACTAGATCGTATCAAACATTGTGTCGAGCCTGGTCTTGAAAACTCCCAGAGTTTCTGCTGCAATGATATGGCCAGGCAAGCTATTCCACAATTATCACTCTCTCTGCGAAAAAATGTAACCAATAATCTTAATACCAGCACATCTACCGTTGACTTCCATTTCTGACACCAGTTCTGCAAACACAACAGCCAAAATAATCCTGCAAAGTTTGCGTTGTTAATCCCTTTAAAATATTTAAAGACCTCAATCAGATCACCCCAAAGTTTTCTGAACTCAGGATGAAGAGATTAAGATTCTTTAGTCTGTCTTCATAGGTTTTACCTTTCACACCAGGAATGAACGGAGTGGCTTTCAACAATGCTCTAAGAAGAGCCGCAATGTCTTACTTGAAGTATGGTCACAAAAACTGCACATAATACACTAAGTGCAGTCTAACGAATGTATTGTACAAGAGAAGTATTACTTCCTTAGTTAATACTTGGTACTTTTGGCTGTATATCCCAACATCCTGTTCGCATTTAGAACTGATACAGCACAGAGCCTGAAAGGGTGTGATCAACAATCCCCCCAGATCTTTTTCATGTGGAGCACAGTCCAGTTTTAAACCTCCCATAAAGTAACCCTCTCTAATGTTTTTATTTCCAACATGTCAAACTTCACATTTGACTGTGCTTATAATTCATTTTCCACGTTTCCGTCCACTGCTGAATTCATCCTAAATCATCCCAAATCACCTCAACAGACTCTAAATAGTTTATAAAACTACCCAGTTTAGTATCATCTGCAAATTTGACCAATATGATTTCAATATTCCTGTCAAGGTCATTAATGTAAATGAGAAAAATCAGGAGTCCCAACCTCTATCCCAGTGGGACTTCACAACCCACAATGCCCTGCTCAGATGAGATCCCATGACCGAAACTCTCCATGTTCTGTCCCATATAATGCAGCTCCAAATCGATTCCAAAATGCCCATTGTAATTTCTACTGTCCTTATTTTAAAACTTAGTGTCTCATGTGATAGCTTATCTATTGTATTCTTGCAATCCAAGTACATGATATCATAGGCCCAACTGTGGTCATAGCATGCTTGTGGCCTCCTCTAGGAATTCCAAACAGTTTGGCAGACATGATCTTTCCTTTCGAAAACCATGTTAGCTATCCTTCAGGATGTTCTTACTTTCAAGAAATAATTCAGACCTGTCATTACTGATAGATTCCAGTACAAAACCCAAAACCACTGAAGTCGGCATGTTGTGTAAATCGTAAATAAAAACAGAATACAATGATTTGTAAATCATTTTCAACCTATATTCAATTGAATACGCTGCAAAGACAAGTTACTTAATGTTCGAACAGGTAAACTTTGTATTTTTTTGCAAATATTAGCTCATTTGGAATTTGATGTCTGCAACATGTTTCAAAAAAGCTGGCACAAGTGGCAAAAAAGACTGAGAGAGTTGAGGAATGCTCATCAAACACTTCTTTGGAACATCCCACAGGTGAATGGGCTAATTGGGAACAGGTGGGTGCCATGATTGGGTATAAAAGCAGCTTCCCTGAAATGCTCAGTCATTCACAAACAAGGATGGGGCGAGGGTCACCACTTTGTGAACAAATGCGTGAGCTGATTGTCGAACAGTTTAAAAACAACATTCCTCAACGAGCTATTGCAAGAAATTTAGGGATTTCATCATCTACGGTCCGTAATATCGTCAAAAGGTTCAGAGAATCTGGAGAAATCACTGCACGTAAGTGACAAGGCCGAAAACCAACATTGAATGCCCGTGACCTTCGATCCCTCAGGCGGTACTGCATCAAAAACCGACATCAGTGTGTAAAGGACATCACCACATGGGCTCAGGAACACTTCAGAAAACCACTGTCAGTAACTACAGTTCGTCGCTACATCTGCAAGTGCAAGTTAAAACTACACTGCAAAGCGAAAGCAATTTATCAACAGCACCCAGAAATGCCGCCGGCTTCGCTGGGCCCAAGCTCATCTAAGATGGACTGATGCAAAGTGGACAAGTGTTCTGTGGTCTGACGAGTTCACATTTCAAATTGTTTTTGGAAACTGTGGACGTCGTGTCCTCCGGACCAAAGAGGCAAAGAACCATCCGGACTGTTATAGGCGCTAAGTTCAAAAGCCAGCAACTGTGATGGTATGGGGGTGTATTAGTGCCCAAGGCATGGGCAACTTACACATATGTGAAGGCAACATTAATGCTGAAAGGTACATACAGGTTTTGGAGCAACATATGTTGCCATCCAAGCAACGTCTTTTTCATGGACGCCCCTGCTTATTTCAGCAAGACAATCCCAAGCCACATTCTGCACGTGTTACAACAGCATGGCTCCGTAGTAAAAGAGTGCTGGTACTAGACTGGCCTGCCTGTAGTCCAGACCTGTCTCCCACTGAAAATGTGTGGCGCATTATGAAGCGTAAAATACGACAGCGGAGACCCCGGGCTGTTGAACAACTCAAGCTGTACATCAAGCAAGAATGGGAAAGAGTTCCACCTGAAAAGCTTCAAAAATTGGTCTTCTCAGTTACCAAACATTTACTGAGTGTCGTTAATAGGAAAGGCGATGTAACACAGTGGTAAAAAGGCCCCTGTGCCAACTTTTTTGCAATGTGTTGCTGCCTAATGATTATTTGCAAAAAAAAAAAAAAAAAAAAGTTTCTCAGTTTGAACATTAAACATCTTGTCTTTGCAGTGTATTCATTTGAATATAAGTTTAAAGGATTTGCAAATCATTGTATTCTGTTTTAATCTACGATTTACATAACGTGCCAACTTCACAGGTTTTGGGTTTTGTAATATGCAGGCAGTACAAGTTAAATAGACAGGCACATATGTCCTGGCTCGGTAACAGCAACAGAGTCAGTCAGAGTAACATGGTCAGTCAGTCACCCCTTGATTCCACTGGGCACGCATCTGCTGCATAACGTGAGCGACGCCATTTTGCCCAGTCTTGCAGGGGACTTCATGTTGCACTGAGCGCGAGACGTCAACGCAGCGTCCTGCCAGCTGATACAATCGACCTGTTCAGATTTTGCATATTTCGTCATTTTTACCAGGATATTTTTGCAACAAACTTAAATGCTTTCTGTTGTTTTTTCTGTTTTAATTGCATTTAATGCCATTTCCGACTTTGTTGTGCTGTAGCCTACTATAGTCCAGCCTTGAATTCTATACATTAAAAAAAATTGTGAGGCGCCCCGGTGGCACATCGGTCTAAGTGGACGCACCATAAAGGCTGTGTCCTTCCCATGGCCACCCGGGCTTGATTCCAGCTCAGGTCATTCGTCACGTCTTCCCCCATTCTTCTCCCCAACTCTCCTGTCTCTCTACACTATATAACTGTCTAATAAAGGAAAAAAATCCCCCAAAAAAATAATCTTTAAAATTAAATAAATAAATAAATAAAACAAACAAGTCGACATGGTCTACAACATCCCCCACCAATCGTGTGTTTCTTGTTTTTCGAACTCCATCAAGGCCTTTATGGTCTGAAGCTACACACCAAATTTGGTTGTCCTATCTGTAATAGCTTCTGAGAAAAGTTGTCCCCTTTCTCTCGGACGCATGCACGCACGCACGCACGCACGGACGCACGGACGGAGGTCAAACCTATATCCCCCTCCCACTTCGTGTTGGCGGGGGATAATTAACTGTGCCTGTGTTTTAGTTAAAAGAAAATCACAGACAAGTAGTTGAAAAGTAAATTATAAACTAACTTTATATCAAAGATTTGTGGCTAGTTTCTTTAGGTTAAAAGCACCTTGATAGTTACTTCCTGCCTGGCACGATCTGGTGTGCGATTCCCATGAGCACAAATACTAACGTAGCTCGATCCAATGACTGTATGTGGTCGAACTATGGGAAACGTTTCCCTGCTTTATTCAGATCAGTGCGACTGCAGCCCGCCAATTCCAGAAAAAGACTTGGCACGTATTTTCGCCGGGGCAGCGCAGAGAGCCACTTCTAGGACGCTGCCGAGATGTGCCGTGGCGCGGCTGGTGGAATCACAACCTTTGTCTAGAATGGCCGCAATCAACTGTGTTGCTGCAGTAACGCGGCCAAGACGCTCTCAGTCGAATCTAGAGGTTACACGGTCAGTAAGAGCAACAGGTTCAGACAGAGCATCAGAGTCAGCTGGACTAAGAGGGTCAGGCAGAGTAACAGGGTCAGATGGAGTGAGAGGGTCAGGCAGAGTCACCGGGTCAGATGGACTAAGAGGGTCAGGCAGAGTAACAGGGTCAGATGGAGTGCGAGGGTCAGGCAGAGTAACCG